>QVOA01021648.1:0-16237 GCA_014825685.1 Pseudomyrmex cubaensis
TCGCGGGTCGAAACGTCTGTTAAAATAAAGAAGTCTATTGACCCGAAGATCTGGTTTTTTGCCTCACATTGGCCATTTCCCTACTACTAGTATTTTATTGTTCTGAAGAAAGAGACGTAAAAGCAAACTGACACATTGTAACCTTTACAAGCGATTATTGACACTCGTCCAAGTACGAAAAACGTGCCTCGTATTTGCAGCAATTTGCAGATAGAAGAGACAGAGAGCGGCCACGGCCTCAACTGTTTATCCAGAAAGAAGCCGATGAATGATCATGAATGTGTTTTAAGTTTTCTCAATCTCGAGCGCCGCGATGTCCACGTGTTTTAACATGAGCCAATAAAACAGTTCGCGACTCAATTCGATTGTGTTCTATGCTGCGCGTCTCGTCGCATATAGTCTTCTCTCTGTGTATACACAGAAGTCCTTGGGTTTATATCCGTCGGACGTCTATTTCGACGATACACATGGCTTCGAAAAAAATGTCGAAGGTCATTAGGAGACGTTTCGGAAGTCTGCTTGACGGTCATCTGTTTGCGCATCGAGACTGAATCAGAATCCCGTTGTTCCGACGTGTGTGTCCACTGAAAACACGCGCGAATACCACAATTTTTTGTTTACGTTCGAGTCGCACGGAAGCACCGCCCACTGAATAATCCGTTGGGAATTTGTTGTTAATCGCGTCGGTGTTGAGTAATCGGTCGCACACGTGTGAGTCATTGAAGAAGAGGATTAGTATAGTCAAAAACGTGCGGCGGAGTCCAAGTTTCTTATTATGTGCGCAAAAATGGCCTTTTCGCATCAGCCGGGTACTGTAATGGAGTGCCTAAGTGTATGTGTCATTGTATTTCCACACTTGTCACTTTTGTGACAGTATACGCCCTTTGTTGTGTCAAAGGAGCAAGTCACGTGCTGTTCATATCGTTCTTTCTCTCGCTTCTAACGTTTGTAATTCTATACTTTGTACGTGTTTAGGATATTGTTATTGGAATAATACATCAACAAGTATACAAAGAACTTATGTGAGAGAAAAATGCTAAGAACTATTATTTATATATTTAATATTGATTAATTGCAGATACCAATTACATTACACAAAGAAACGGAAATCAACGAAAACGGCGAGGAAGTAATGAAATGTGGCTTCAAAATTGGTGGTGGAATTGATCAAGATTATACCAAAAGTCCGCAGGGTTACACTGACAATGTGAGATGTTATTTTATATTATATTTTTTTATAATATTTTTTTTATAATATTTTTTATAATATGTAATTAATAATATGTTACATACGTAAGAAAGAGCTTAAAGAAATAAATAGAGAAATGTTTTCAGGGTATATATGTAACTGAAGTACATGATGGATCACCGGCTGCGAAGAGTGGCCTTAGGACGCACGACAAGATTTTGCAGTGTAACGGATATGACTTTACAATGGTAACTCATAAAAAAGCAGTTTCTTACATAAGAAAACATCCGGTATTGAATCTCTTAGTAGCTCGTAAAGGTGTAACCAGTACTTAAGAACATGCCAAAAATCCATATATTACTCGACAAATATTTATTTCATACTCTTCAATGAGAATTCTATATTCGTCCCACTTATAATTTTTCTGCCAAATATTACAATAGATGTAATTAACGTATCTTGTCTGTTCGATTAACATAATGCTTCTAAATTTTCCTGTGATGCGAAATACCATGTTTTACATTATGTTGATACTATTATTAGTATCTTCATAAAGCAGTTTTATGAGAGACATGCCAAAGTAAATAATACAGTTGCATTTACTCACGGATATCTTTGACTCTAAAAACGTGGATTTCTGGTTTTTTTTCCACAAAGGAGAACACAGAAATTCAAGGATTTACGCGCGCGCGCGTATCTTCGTAACATATAATATAATAGAATTTATATATACTATATACATATAGTATATATATTTCTTTAGTCGAATTCTATAGTTTTACAGTCAAAGATATACATATAATAGACGTATAATACTTGATTCACTTTTTATATATTTTATATTCGTATTATACACTCGATTTTATACTCTTTAAGTTCAGATATTACGAGAGAATAGGTAATATACATATGTATGTGAAGAATATTTTGAGAATTTAATGTTTACGAAATATTTTATATATACATACATCCTAAAAATGTGTTCTTTTTAGAAATTTATGATTGTATACTCTTGAAGACAATTCAATTTATACGAATAATAACGTGCATTTCTTAATTTTTATGTGAATTAAAATTGTGGTAACGAATTAAAATCACTGAAGTTAAAAATGGCGAAACATTCCGAAATATCTTCTTAATATATTTTACAAAACAAATACATAGATGTCGTTGGATTATCGGGTGTTAAAACAATCAAGTCTGCGGCACAAGATGCTTTTTTTCGCGTTAGATCGCACGCGCTCGCCAGAAGTGAACAATTGTGATTTGGAAAAAATCAAAAAATTGTCAAATCGTCGCCATATTCGCATGAAGATCCAGCGCGAAAAAAAGCATTGTGTGCCGTAAGCTTTAGAAAGCTTAAATTTCTCGTTGCAAAGTGTGTTTGCACGTATCCATCCAATGTAATCTCGAGTTTTAAGAGATGTTAAAAAAATATACGAAAAAAAAACATAGAAAATCATTTATTGAATTTCTTTATAAAACAAAGTGACAATATCGTATATATAATATACATCAATTGCTTACAATTAGAATTTTGAGATAAAGAATATACACTGAAAAAATTTTAGAGATATACGAGAATTTGATTCACAGATAAATCATATTACTACATTCCTAACAATATTTTTAGCCAATAATTTATATTGCAGAGACTAATACAGAAACGAATTTTGTACATCGTCTCTTTGTTTTTTTAATCCAAAGAGCGACTTTTTCACATACTTTTTATACTTTTTGATACATCGGAAATTACAAGAGACAAACTTTTCGTTCAATTCGCGTATCAGCTTAGAATAAATTAATAGAAATATGAAAATAATAGAAAAATTAGAAATATTACTACATGATTTTAAATACATAATATATGTATAACTCCAAGAATATATGTATATATATATACATATATCCTAGTCCAATAATGATTGATTAAAAAACACGCATTTTTTTATATGTGTACTCGCGTAAAGTGTATGAAACAGAAATAATAAATCCCATAAACATAAATTGTAGAGAGAAAAAAATACAAAATGATGTTATTAAGAAAAACCAAAGAAACTATCAAATCTATTTCGTAGTGTTGCTTTATTTAATCCTGATCTTGAGACAAGGAAGATTTCTTGTGAGACTCCCCAACATGTGTATTATATTTCTTTTTTGTTTTCCCATTTTACACTAGTAAACATACATTTAGTCATTCTCCGATGAATAAATTTGTTTAAGAACTTTATTGCCTTTAAACATGGTAAGTGACGCCGATATAGAAATAAAGGATACCATTTAGCTACGTGTCCGCTAACATTACGTGCGTTACAAATCAGAGTCTCAAAATTTTCATCGTTCTAAGCGCTACAATACCACATTACGCAATATTCCTAGTCGCAAGGACGCTTGCTATCTAATTAC
This sequence comes from Pseudomyrmex cubaensis, assembly GCA_014825685.1. Classification (NCBI taxonomy): domain Eukaryota; kingdom Metazoa; phylum Arthropoda; class Insecta; order Hymenoptera; family Formicidae; genus Pseudomyrmex; species Pseudomyrmex cubaensis. Next base: position 3,596 of record QVOA01021648.1, read on the forward strand.
CGCGGGTTTACTTAACTATCGCGGAGAGATATATAGTAATACTCTACAAATTTCTCTTATTATTCAAAAATTGATAAAGTGTATCGCGATTCAGGTAATTACACTTCTTCTTGGGGTTGTTTTAATATAATAGTCTGCTACATACATTCCGTTTACAGATGCTATGTAGGTGTAACCACATTTCACAACAGTAAATTGGAGATAATAATTGGCAAATGCGGCACTTGTTTTCAATTAACTATCTAACAAGTATATAGTAGTATATATTGGCCGGCCTTACAATTCCATTTCGCTTCCACATTCCGCACTAGTAAAAACACGTCTTGTGTGTTTGTATATTCTAAAAATCTGCATTTAAAAAATACGGTGTTTCTCTGCTTTAACTATTTAGTCGCGGTCGGCAATCGGCAAGACAGAATTTGTTCGAGAACACACGGTGGAAGAGAAATTCATCCCCGCACTGATACAAAATTGTTTCGCGTGGTCTTACAAATTGTGTCTTGCTAATTGAAGACACTTTCTTACATATAAAAGCTTTCTTCGCTCGATTTTCTTCACTTTGCACATTATCGTCGTATAGTTGTTGTTTTATTTTATTTTATTTTATTTTTTCATTGGAATGTGAACATTTGTAACATTGTTCTACATTATTCATTGTACTTGATTACAGTTATTTACAATGTTTTTCAGTATTTCGAATATCTTACAATTCGGAGTTACATATAAGTAACCTGTATCAGTGTAATCACATTAAGTTTTTGTAAAATAACTTATATATATATATATATATGCTATAATCTTTTTTTTAAATAACTTATATATGTATATACTTGTTTGTATGTAAAATTAATAGATTCCTGCGTAAGCTACCTGAAAATTAACAACTGATATCATTTTATCACCAAAAAAATCCATTCGTCAATGGATTCATCGGGTACATTGTGTTCTTATATTATAGTCTCAAAATTAGTTTTACCCTCCGTTCTATATATTTACTTTACATGATAATTCGTTCTAGTTGTACTGAAAGTATTTTTTATTAATTTGAACATTCGTGTGTTGGCACATAATACGAAACGTATATTAAGCGTGTGGGTTTATTAATTTTTAGGCAGCGAGATCTCACTTGAATTTAAAACTTAGTACCAGAACCGTTGAACTTATTTTCTATAGACAACCTTCTCCACAGTTATTATTACTAATAAATTAATATATTCGAAACGCGCGCGCGCACACACACACATGCAATTTATATTCCGGTGTGTTTCCTGTACATCGTTTGTTGGTTTTCTTGCAAATTACGTTAAAACATTCGCGGAAGTATATCAAAGATACTAAATGCAATCGGTGTCGACAATGGATTGTTATTTCGCTACAATACTATAAAAATTTATGCATCTTCCAATAAAAAAAATGCGGAATCCGAAATGCAAGGTTCGCTGAGGAAGAGCGTGTTTTTTTTCTTCGTTTTTTTACCCGTGTCTTCTATGTACATGATTCGTATAATATGTATCGTAATAATCAATCACAATTTATATATGTAGGTATGCAATGTGTATTACTGTATTTCTATTTATCTCATTGCTCCTCGGAGCTGGAAATTGTAACCTGCAACAATGCGCTTCCTTATCCATCGTATTGCACTATCTTCTAGAAAATGTACGCTGTAAAATTTTGTACCTCAGCGTGTTATTTTCTCGGTATATATTCTTGTACTAAAAATTTCATTTCTAGCTTTTATATTTTCATATGAAAATAAAGTTTGAACGGACAACATCGTTATACGCTATAATTGTTAACTATGTAACATGATAACATTGGCTTTAATTAATTATCGCAAATGTGAGTATTTTGGAGATCTGAGAATCGTAATTCGAATTCCAAGCGTTTGGTGTGATGTGTGTAGATAATTGCGTCAAGAGAGTTAAAATATTAGATTAATTAAAATCTCAAATGCATCTGAGCACTTTAAGCTGAGATTCATATATATATATAGTATATATACATATGTATGTGTTATATTCCTGCAACATATATCCGCCAAAATAATAAAACCTATATCCAAAATCATTTACCATGTATCTTGGAATTCGATACTCGCTTCCATCGCTTTTCATCTGGACAGAGATGAACTGGCCTCTGATCTGCCGCTTATGGCAGACTGGAGACTCATCATCGAACCTCTGAAACAAAAGAATGTCAACGACATTCGAGATTACGTTAAATAAATACTGTGTGCAAGTACCTGTAATGCGCAGACGGCAATGTTTCGTAAAAATACATCAGTTGAGCTTTGTGAGAACTAATGGATGGAAGAAATTCAGCTTGATCTTCTTGATTCTGCCATTGCAGCACATACGTGCCGGTATTTTGCATGATATGAGTACCCTGTAACGTAAAAAGTAATAAAACTTTTATAAAATCGTAATTACGTGAATGAATCACCAATATAAATACAAATACGCGAGAATTGATCCGCACCTGAATGCTTTCTCCGTCGTGACAAATTATGCTAGGTTCAACTTTAACATAGTTGTCTTTTAGCTCTTTTGCACCGACAACTTCGTGATCGCCACCGATTGCGAGTTCTGAGATTTCTGCAATGATTATCATCGCACGTGTGTACATGTTTCGTCGCTGTTTTAGATTGTTTATACAAAAAATTTATATTTTCTCTAGTAAAATGTACCTGCAACAGTACCATTTTCGCTATTCCGGGGTTTGTAGAGTACCGTGAACACGACGTTGTGCCGCATCACATCGAAATCCCATGTTAAAACGGCGCCCGGATCGTCCGATTCGATAAACACATGGTGACTCTGACCGCGACTCACGCTGACGGAATGATACAAGCTGTGCTCGTGCTCGCCGGACGTGCCCTCCAAGTCTACTTTATACAGATTCTTTGGAACTACTCCACCCTCCATCACATACGTCTGACATTTGAACAAAAAAGTCTCGTTTCAGATATACTGTATTGCATTTTTCAATTGCATATATTATTGATTGAAATGTGAACAAAGTTTGAAAAATATTACAAGAATTGATGATCAATTAAATTTCAGACGATTAGAAATTTTTTAACAACATTACTAAAAACAACTCTGTATACAAAAAAAAAAGTAGAATTATATATTTTTTTAAGAAAGATATTTGCTTGAAATGCTGAATACTGAAATTTAATTTGCTCAAGCACGCAAAATTACGTCACTTTTTGTGAAGCACGCAGTTGCTCTATAATTTTAAAATTGGTGCTTTAACTTGTGCGCAGGAACTGTATCCATTACGTGGATACAGGATTGTATTAAAACTATATGTATTTATATTTGCGACGGTACACACATTTGAGAGATGGAACGATGCTTTTTAACAGATATACGTAACGATCTCGATTTGTATAAGCTGTGAAATTATTTCTTTTGTATGTAGATGATTTATGACGGACATATGTACGGACGTGTGATACGGATGATGTCTAATCTAGCGATTGCTGATAGTATACACGTGACACAGCTCTCCAATACTTCTTTTTCATGTTTCAGATATACGAGAACGATATACATTGTAGTGCGGTTTGAACGGTCACGTCTTTTGATTTACTAAAGCCAGTTTAACTGCAGAGAAAGAGAGAACAACTGCTACAACAATATTCAAAATGAAGTTTTGTGTGTTTTTTCTTACGCTGCTCACGGTTGCGTCGAAAATGTAAAACCTTCGAGGTACCAAACTATAGACTTCGCATATATTCATTTCCTAGTATCCAACATGCAATATGTATTATTCCAGCGTGCACAAGTATAAAAAAATCGACATTATTCTCTTCCAGAGAAAATAATACAAATATTTCTATAAATTATTTTCTATTCTCCAATAATATAAAAAAAAATATATATATAACATAAATATAATATTATACATAATCTTATTTTTTTATTATATAGGTTTTTATTGACATAGATACACACTTTAAATTATTTCTTATTAAAATTTTAGTGTTAAATAAATTAATATTCTTAATATTTTTACTAAATTAATATAAATTATTAATATTGCTTTAATCTTACCTCGGAAGAACCGCCAAGGAAGTCTGGAATAAATTCTTGATTAATATATTCACTGAGACCTCCGGATCCCTGTTCTTGATAGTCCGTACCGCAATAGAAGATAAACTTTTTTCTAGTGTTTTCGTCTATAATTTTAACACAAAATTATTAGTAATTTGTATATTTTATTTTACACAATTCAATCGTGCGATCCTTACTGATAAAAGTGCTAATGAGTGTCCACAAGATGGGGAAGCATCTAGGCGCACGTATGATCAAAACTCTTCCCATTGTTTCTGGATAATTCGCTTCGACTATTTCTATTATTCTCAATAATGCCTGGAAAAAAAAAAATTAAATTCCTGAAAGCACATCGCAATGCAAAGTTCAACTGCAAATCATTTATTTTATTTTAATGTTCATACTTTTATCCCGGGTCTCCATAAATGTCGCATGTTCAACCCTTCTAAATCTATCAACAGAGTCCACTGAGAAACTGGATGTCCCCAGACATTGGTAGCCTCTTCCATCAAATGCAAACCTTCTTCGCAAACATGTAAAGCCTGCGGAGAGAAACAAGAGTATTTAAATTATTCAAATCAATGCCATGCATATTAATGCATTTTTGAAGACGAATCCGATAAACTCACGAGTAATAACAATTCGTCCTCTCCGATCGATTTCAGTAGACCTTTAACATCCATTTGACCCAATCTTAAAATGTATAAAGGCCGACCATCTACAGAAAAGAATACGTAACAATATAGATGATGAGATATATCACGCCGCACTTTTTGTCACTTAAATTGTCTTATTGTTCTTTACACAGCATGACATTTGCAACGAGGTTTTTTTTATATTGAAGGAGACTACCTTTATCAAAATGATGCCAACCGCCAGGGAAATAATCTTTGACCACTTGCGGCATTTCGTACTCGTCGAGAAGCTTATCGATTTGATGCTTTTTCCTCCAATGCAAGGATTGTGTTAACATCTCTCTGGCCTTCTCGACCGAGAATTCTGTGGCTCGCAGGAACCGCAGAAGCGTTGCGTAACCCGGTACTGAACTCCCTCTCAATTCTTCTACGCTATGTCTAAGTTGCACTAACTTGCTCTCCTGTAGCATGTCTAGATTTCCTAAATATCGTTCTATATAGTCCGAGGACAATTGCATTTCTAAAATTTTAAAAGAAAGAAAGACAGTGTAAATGTACGTTACGTATAAAATTTACCAGAATCATGTTAAGAGAAATATGTTATACCTCTGTTGCTAGGCAGTTTGTTGTCGGCAGTACATAATTCTTTGTCACTATACTCATTATTTTCGTCCACATTTTTCCTACATAAAAAAAGCAACCATTGCAGACCGGAAATAATTGCTCAATATAATTTGTTAGTACAGAATTTAGGTTAAATGTGTTAAATGTTTACTGCTGGAAATTAAAATTGCAAAATGTTATGATTAAACGCTACTTTTAGATGTTACTTTCGCAAAAATAGTGCTCTCGATGTCTCAAGTGCTTGCCTGTGCTGATTTTTCCAAGATGACATGAAGTTTATCATTAAGCAATCACATAATGGACATAAATTAAAAAAAAAAAAACAATCTCTGATGTGTCGTTATACTTACTTTTCCTCTTCCTCAGATCCTTCCTTCAGATCTTCCCAAGGAGGAACATATGTGATGCCTTCTTCCTTCAATTGATTTATGAAATATTCTATAATTTCCTTACCCTGTGCATAAAAGATGTAATTTATCTTATTACATAAAAATATTATAAATATCTTCAAATCTTGTGAAAAGAATAATTACCTTGGCAATATTTTGAGCATATTGCTTCATTGCTAACTTCTCCATTGAATTTTCAAACCCAAAGAAATTTTTAATATCTAAACTTGCTGTTTGTTCAAAGCAAGTCCATTCTGGATTTTCAGGATGAATCTAAATTATACAACATTGTATTAATTCAATATATATATAAGAACTAAAGAATATACATACACAAAAATATTTTTTGTAAAATAAATGTACAAAAAAGTAAATAAACTTTTTCTAAAATATTTTTGTAAATGTACAAAAAATATAAACTTACAAAATATCTACATTTTTCAATAACAGTTACTCTATTGGCAAAGCTTTCGTTGTATGCTTCAATTTCTAAAACACTATTGCGTCTATCTAAAACATTCCTCTGAATAAAGTACACAAAATCCACACCAATTATCTGAAATAAAGAATACAATTAATCAAACATCTTTTCTTGCTACAAACAAGACACTAAGAATTTTACAAACATGTTAACTACATCACGGACAACTTGTAATATTTTTTAAAAATTTCTAGAGATCAGGGGATATATAAAACTCCTCGGGCAGAGGTATGGGAAACGAGAAACTGAACATTTTAATTTAAAAATAGAAGACAGCGCAATATATCTTTTAATGTAAACACATAACTAAACCTTTTTCAAGATATAAGGCGCCTCGACATTTAATTTGCATCTTCTCTCGGTGGTTCTGATAGCACCATCCTTGCTCTCTTCATCTAACATAACTTCGCATCCGACAAAAACTGGTATCTGTGGACACGTTGGAAATCTCCGCTCGTACGCCTGTAATAAAAAAAAAAAAGACAAAGCATGTTTTTGCCATCGTAAATCGCCAGAGGATATGCTAATTACAGAGCGGAGATTGACAAGCGACGCAATGAGACGCAAGAAAAATAAAACGTGAGACAATTTCGTGACTTGCACGCGGAACGGATTTCGAGGTTGCAAAAGCGTGACATTTAAAAGAATTTCCATTGCTTTCTCCCTTCAACCTTTCGCTCCCCCAACCCACTCGGATCGTTTAATACAACCGTTTCTAGAAATCGAAATTATTGGATTGCCTGGGACGCGTTACACGTGTCGCGAAGGACACACGAAATGTCATGAATATTTCATGACAGTCGCGAGTTCGCGAAGGCTACGTCGGCAATAAACATACCATCATGACAAGAGCAAAAGGATGCTTGTAAACTCGCACGGGCGACTGGTACTGTTGAACCATGGCTTGTCAGTCTTTGTTGCGCGATTTCTTCTGCACGAAATTTCAGCACCGAACAAACGCACAAACTCTACGACGCACAAATTCAATCACAATGCGTAAACTACGGTCATTATACGGCTAAGTGAATTGGCAGACGGAAGCAGACGGAACTCGCGATAATATCCAATTAGAGCATATAGAGCACTGTCCCCGTCCAGTGAGAACTCGGAACTGATAGAACGAAAGCGCGTTAAAGAGCGTGCGGACCGCTCGATTTTGACGCCACCTCGCGACGGCGAGCCGCGATCATGTTTTACATTCACGTGTTACGTAATTGATTTTAATTTTACAAAAAAACATCGTATAATATTCATGAACGTGTAACAACTTCCACGAGCCTTTGTTTCAAAAAAACAACAGTCTTATTGTGTCAATAGAAATTACACAATGGAATATGTATTTTGCAAAAGACCATTTCTGTTTATTTAAAAAAAAAAATTTTTGTAACAACGCGCGCGAAAAAAACATTTTTTTCTCGGGCTTTTGTTCCAAAAAGTAACAGTCCCTTTACATGTTAGTAGATATTACACGATGAAATATATTTTTTATTATTTATTAAATAATAAGTAATAAATAATATTTATTAAATATATTTTTTGTAATTGTTTTGGGGCACATATGTAGTTTTGCGGAACAAAATTATTTTGATTGATTGAACTCTTCGCCTTTTGAACCAAAAAAAAAAAGGGTGGGGAGTCAACCAATCGGGATAACATTCTCAGAAAGGGTTGCGTTCTTGCCTTTACGATGTGTCACGCATATGTTGCTACTATAGTACGGTAAAGCTTTGACATGAGTACAAAATATACACAATCGATCGAAAATCGTATCGTAGCAATTTTTTACGTTTTCGCTTCGCAGAAGAAGAGAGACAGAGTGCGAAGTGACGTTTCGCACAACGAATGACAATTCGTCGCTTCATGTAATGAGCAACGCATGTGAGGATTCGTGCCCTTGGACAAATTATTTGTCGGAGGCGATCAATAAATGCGTGCTCAACCTGTTGTCATTGCTGTCAACTTTCGGACTAACCTTCAACAACTCCGACGTTATCTCCGATGACGGGACGTTCAAGCTCCGCGAATCCGTCGACGAACTGGTAGCATTGCTATCGTTCGACGACTTTCAATTTCAGCTGCTCAAGGTCTTCCTGTTGACGTTTGTGAGCATCGTGGCGTTGATCTTCATTGCCTGGCACATTTACGGATCCAGGATTTCGGAGCAATTTATGAAAGCAGGTTAGAATGCCAGCGATCGTTCGATTCCAGCATCTCGTTAATATTTTTTTTATTCGGTTTGCAACGCATTTCGCTAATGAACGCACAGGTATCTGTGTCGCTTTTAATTACATCTCGTGCTCCAATGTAAATAATATATTGCGGATATTACAAAATAATGTTGAGAGCATCACGTATTTTTCGTGCGTTATTGGCGACAACTAATTAATTAAGCGCAGATATATTTATGGATAACAAGATTAAAATAATTATGAAATGTCATGTTTTAGGTGTTGCCGAAGATTACAATTTATCCACTGAGACTTTTACTGAATAATAATTGACTATTTAACAAGGACTTGTAGTATCTGATCATTATGGCTGATAAAATCAAGTCTTTTTTCCAAAAAAAGAAGACAAGTGCGAAGTTTATGAAAGCAGGAAAAGGCTACAAGTAAGCGTGATAATGTTTTAAATGTTTGGATCAAGTTTTATATAATTTTATATTTTATTTTATATTGTATTTTTTTATTTATAGATTAACTGAATCTACTAGTAGTGTACATACATCACAGGAATCTAAAGAACCAATCAAAAGAGCAGAACCGACAGAAGAAGCTAAAATTGCAGGCCAAGCTGCCTTGGCAAGATTGGAAGCACAGAAAACTGATAAACCAAGATTTAATACGTACGTGTACCATATTAAAAATCATTTTTGTAATTACATATTACATTTAGATACATATCTGCTTAGTTTGTATATTATAATTGTTCACACAGGTCATACGCTGCTATTCAAGCACGCGTTAAACGTGAATTGGAACTAGAGAGGAAAGCACAGCAGAATGCACAACAAACAGAAGACGCGGCCTTGAAAAGAAAAGTAGATAAAATTGAGGATCCTTCCATTTTCGCAGTTACCGACGTGTTTTTCCGTTGCCCCTATTTATCCGACGAAATATTGCTTCGGGATGAATGGAAGAAGAAAATTAGAGAATTTTTGTACGAGCAGTTAGAGGGGGAAGAGGCTGGTTTGACATCGTGTTTAATTATTCAGAGTTGTAACACCGGAAAGGAAAGAGTTGATGGCTGTGTAGAAACGCTCGGCAAATATTTGGATAATATCATGAACAATCCTGGGGTTGAAAAGTACTGGAAGATCAGGATGTGTAACAAAATATTTCAGGTAGGTAGTTGCCGCGCTTGCTTGTTTAAAAAGCAATCTATTTCAAAATAGTCGATACGGAAGCATGTGATTTTTCACAGGAAAAAGTTATGCCTATCGAAGGAGCATTAGAGTTCTTGAAGGCAGCCGGTTTTGAGAAACAAAAACTGTTGAATAACGACAACGAAGAGGACTTTTTGGTATGGAGTCCTGACCGTTGTGATATCGAGAATCTTATAATTCTGATCGAAGCGCTGAAATCCGCGGAGCCCATTCCCATTGAGTTGGACAGAAATTTGCAAGTGCTAATGCCCAGCCAAGCACGCGTGAGAAACGAATTACCACCCAGTTTCTTCACTATGACTTCGGAGGAGGTAAAGAGGGAGCAACAATTACGGTAAGCTCGAACTGAACTACTTGATGTTAACTGTGATTTGTAAAACTAAATAAAAACATTGATTCGTAATCATAGGACGGAGGCTGTGGAAAGGAATCAGATGCTACGAACGAAGGCTATGAGGGAGAGGGACGAGCAGCGTGCGCTTAGAAGATACAAATTCGCAGTGCTTCGTATTAAGTTTCCGGACGGGATAATATTACAGGGTACATTCTCGGTGCACGAGAAATTCAAAAACGTGATCGAGTTTGTCGACGAAAATCTGATAGACGACAAAGTGTCCTTCCTGCTGATAACGCCGGACGGGATTAAACTAATGGAGGAGTGTCACGAGAAAACGTTGTTGGAATTACGATTGATTCCAACTGCCATATTGGAATTTTCGTGGGATTCGTCGGTTAGGGAAAATATGCCTAAGGGATACTTGAAGGAGGACGTACTTTGTTATATACAAGCTGTTTGAGATAAAGAGTATAATATTCTACTCGATAATAAGTAACAATCAATTGAGAAGATTTTTTTAAATACGTTCTGTCATATGTTGTTTTTGGCACTTTGAGATAATGTTAATTGCAAAATAAATCATTGTACTGTCGCGACCTCGTGACGATTCCAAGTTTATTTTTTTTTTTTGCTTCTTTTTGCAGATCCGAATGTCTCTGATTGTGTATTGTTTATATTAAAACTTTAGCGTTGTTAAACTCGACCGAATTATGTCGATCAGATTTTTTAACTGATCGAATTAATTTTGAATCAGGTTTTTAACAATAAAGGGATAAAGTTTTTATTATCATCTTTACACTTAGCTCTGTTACTTAAATATGTAAATTATTGTAAAGAAAATTTTCTTCCGTCATAATTTTACTATATAAATATATATATATACATGCGTATTCCACTGTTATTAAATATAATTATATATGAAAATGACATCAATAATATTTAATTCTACACACTTTTTGTGATACGTAATTTGTTTCATTTTCAAACACTAACTTGACTGCACATGTTTAATCGGAGAAAAGAGGAACACATTACGTACAAATAATGAGCGCGCATTTTGTTTGTAATCTGAGTAAATATAATTACTTTTACATATAATATTTTAACAATTTATTAGAAATTTGCATCAAAATTTTCATGTATTGCATTTTTTTTTTTTTGCCATAGAATCTTGAGTCTCGTTCAACACGATTTTCTTCGCGTAGTATGTTACAATTTTCTTGCGCTTTACGCCTTCAGATATGCAGACAGTATCGCTCGAAATGATAAAAGATTGCCCGCTCTTTGGCAAACCGGTTATCTCCGCACAGCTACGCGCAAACTAGAGTTTGTGTCCTCTCTCTCGCCAATTACCTAAAACCAGTTTGATCATCACTTCCACCTTTCTCTCTCTCTCTCTCGATGGTATTTATAGGTGTGCATGTGGAATGATGGACTTTTCTCCCACATAACGGTACCGAAATAACATAGTATTACAAACTTAACGTATGTAATATAGACGAGATTCTCATACAGGCGCAAAAAATATACTACAACAGAGTCTCTCTCTCTCTCTGTGCGTCGCAAATCAATCGTCAATGAACACGCGCTTTTGAATGACAGGAAGAACACGCGTAAATGAAAAACAATACAACCAAGTATTATTAAGGTCGATGCGAACCAATGTGCCGGATGCCGACGTGCAATTAAAAGAACACATTCATTAATTTCTCCAAACGTGCAAATTATCACACATGGAAATTGAGAAATCAATTGCGAAAAAGAATTTATTTTCTTAATTTACAAGAGTTTATTTTTTTTATTTTACACCTTAGCTCGGAGGTGAACCCGGATTTCCGCAGACAAACCGAGCATCTTATTTTCTATGTATATTAATTTACGTGTAAGGAAATTTAACAATTTATAATTGCACGTACATCGACACGTACATCGGCTCAAATCGACCCTAATGCTCAGTTGTAAATGTTCACGAGCTTTTGTTAAACAAAACAAAGTAGTTTTATCGCGCGGAGCACGCGGTCAGTGAAACGCATTCCGTACATATGTAGGCGCGCACAGTTTGTCGACCCTGCCGGCCGATTCGCACGCGATTTTGCGAAAGTTGACACGTAACAATATAGCGTGCAATATCGGTCGACACTCCCAAATGCGTGCATAAAACCACGACGCCGGCTGTCCCGCGGTTGTCCCGTATTGTTGTACGTATGTACGGTTTTTTTTTTTTTTCAGCCGCGCATTGTTCGAATCGTACCGCTCGCGTTTCCTGTTGCGTGCCGGGATGGGGCTTAGCGCGTGCATTTAGGCGCGTGCGATCCGAGGAAAAAATTTTTACCTTTCACTATACGGATTCACCACGGCTGAACGGTATTGAGGCCGATTGTTTTTTTTTTTTCTCTGAGAAAAACACAGATGCAATCAATTATTCTCGAATTGTTAGGCATCGAAACGTTGAAGCGCGGAAATTTAAGCTCTTTTCAGCCACTCGATTTGACTGTTTCGTAAAAAGAATCGTGTGTCGTAAACAATCGCTTTTTTTATGAGGATAGAGCTCATAATGAGATACTTAGAATATCGGAGATATTGTCGTTTTCTTTACGTTACACGTTACGTTCGTATTGTACGCGTCTTTCTTCGTATGGCAACTTTTCGTAAACAGAGGTTCGTGTGTATTTTACATACACATGTGTATGTGCGTACATACGCAACACACGCACACAAAACGCGTGT
>QVOA01021669.1:0-14465 GCA_014825685.1 Pseudomyrmex cubaensis
TTCTGGAGAAGCATTTTGGATTTGATGCAGTAAATACGACTCAGAATCTGATTTAAGAAACGTCGGTTTACAGGTCGCTATAGTCGGTACCCTCTTAAGATCGAATATCTCCGCGAAAAATCAATATTTTTTCAATTTTTTTTTTTTAATCGAAAGTTTGAGCAATTCTGTATCGATAAAAAGAAAAAAACAATTTTTTCGCAATATAATTTCTAAATTAATTGTGAAGGGAAAATGGATATTCTCATATACGCGATGCAAATCTAGCATCCTATGTGGATGTAAGAATTGAAAATTTCAATTCGAAAATAATGTGTAAGAATTCACACTCTTAAAATATAAATGTATTTGAATATATTTATTCGCAAAACATCCAGCGATCGGCTCTTATCATCTGTGAAATTTAATTACTAGTTAAAATCAAATTGAAAAAATCTTTAGTAGTTTCGAAGATATAAACGTTTAAAAAAACTAAATTTTTCTAGAAACGCCGATACGCAATTTCTGAATGGGTCTGGAAGATCCATGTCTACGGACAAAGGGTTAAAATATCACATATATGTATTTTTTTTAATAAAAGCGTCAATTTTTAACGTATCGTGTGGCTCTTTTCTTCGTAATATATCTCAGCAATTTCGGCAGTTAGAATTGTAAGACCAGTCGCACACTTTGAGACGTGGATCGAAGTAAAGTCCGGCAGGACACGCTTGTAACTGAGGTGTTCCCCAGTCGCACTGATAGAAGTGATCGCACAGAAAAGGATGCGGCAGCAGTAGCGAGCTCGGGTGGTTGGTCGGACATCGTGGAAACGGTCGCGGGCAACCGAGCCAGGACGAATCGCAACCAGCCCGCCAGGGCCAGTCGCATACCTGGAGAATGGAATTAAAGTGCAACTCTTCTGGACACTCGAACAGCATTGGCACGCCCCAATCGCATTTGTAGAACTGAAATTTTTGGGAGTAATTTTGGGAGAGAAAAACGTTCTCTTCGTTCTTTATTTTGTGATTTTTTTGCGAGAAAACTTACCAGGCTGCAATTGGTCAAATGAGGCAGCAATACCGGGTATTCGCGACGGGCGAGTCCGAAGCACGGATTCTCGTTCTCCGTCTCAGTCACATTTCTCACGATATTGATCTTGAGCTTCGCCTCGCACATCGGCTCGGCGTCAAAATCATATTCGCGCACCTGGTAACCCTCACTGAGGATCTCGTAATTCGTCAGTCCACCTGGAGAACACAGAAGCTGCATCGTGCAGCTTATTTGCACTGGTTTCAGCTCGGTGTACTTCGCGATGTCTCTTTGCAACTCTACCGGACATTCAACGATCGTGTACAATCCGCTGATCTTCAACGAAGCTTCCAACATAATAACGCCCACTGCTAATCGACAACCAAAGATTTGTCTCATGTTCGCGGATATATGTCGATAAATAAATGAACTTTTACGCCAATATAATTCTTATTCCGGCCGTACGCGCAAATCCGATCGCGACGAGATGACTGCTGCAAATAATGCGACAATTTTCCGACGTCGATGCTTCTCATGTTTTACTCCCCGAGATTATACCGGCCTACAATCTTTATTTGGCGTCGTATTGAAAGTGGTTCAGAGATTGAAACTGGTCGGCCGAAGAAGAGCGGCAAAAAGATGTGACACGTCACGGGTGCGATCACTCTTATAACGAGAGATATATATCTATATTTTTTTCTCGTTTTTTGTTTCCAGGGCTTCAAGGTGTTCTTCTTCACGGTGGGTGGCCTCTACATCGCGTATCTTCTGCTGCTTATATTGAGAGCGTACAGCGAACTGCGATCTATGCCGTATTTTGGTAAATAAGATCTTTTTAATTAGCATGTGTATATATTATACATATATTATATATATATTATATATATATGTATGTATATATGTATGTATATATTATTATATATTAACATATATAATATGTTACGTATATTATATACAGTGGAACCTTGTTTATCCGGATCTTTTTTATCCGGTACGACTGAGGCCCAAATCTCTATTATACGAACTTCCCATCCAGTCACCTCCAGTGGACCTCTATTTACCGAACGTCGAAACCTCTATTATCCGAACTATAACAAAAGATAATGGGGATGCTGGTGGACCTCTATTAACCGGAAAACTCGGTTACTCGAACGTTCTTATCCCCCGATCTCTATAAACGAGGTTTCACTGTATTATATATATTACACACACATATGTAATATATATATATAATAAAAGGTATCTCATTTTAACTTGCGCATCGAAATATCTCGAAAAGTATAAAAGATATGGAAAAATGTTTCAAACAAAAGTTTTATACATAACATAAAGTACCATTGGTTTGATCTTGGACGGCGTTATTAAAGTCAAGGCAAAGTCACTTTGAATTTTTTAAATGGAATCCACTTTTTTCATTTCATGTTCTCGTAGCTTATCTCAAGAACTTTTCAACTATAATAAAATATTTTTTCGGTAAGTACTTAGCGAAGTAAGGAACGTGCAATGAAAAATGAGAGGTTTTATTTAAAACATTTAAAGTGATCTTGCCCTGACCTTGATAACGCCTAAAATCACACCAATGGTACTATCTTATGTCCCTCTCAAAGTCATAAAACTTTTGTCTGAAATATTTTTCCGTATCTTTTATACTTTTTGAGATATTTTGATGCAAAAGTTAACTCTTCGTGGCCAGATCTCAAAAATAACAACAAGTTGGTTAGACCGGGTCTGTGAGACCCAATTTAAGATCGAATATCTCCGCAAAAAATCAATATTTTGTCAATTTTGTATTTTTGAATCGAAAGTTTAAATGATTCTGAGTTGATAAAAAAAAAAAAAAACAAATTGAAAAAATCTCTAGTAGTTTCGAAGATATAAGCGTTTAAAAAAATCTAATTGTTTTTAGAATCTTGTGCTGATGCACAATTTTTGAATGGGTCTGGGAGACCCACGTCTGGAACTTGAAAGGTTAAAATGGGACACCCTGTATATTATATATTTAATTTAATCTATAATTCAATTTTTCTCCTGAAATTTGTTACATTTTAGTTACAAGCGACACAAGAAGATCCACTTTTTACGCATTTTTTACAGATCTTCGCTTGCGGTTTTTGACGTTACTCGCCGCGGTGGTCGCCGGCGTTTGCAGTCTGGTAACCGCCCGTCAATTCGGCGCAGGTGTATTAGAAGATAGTTTCGCGTCCCGACTCTCTACTTATTACCGCACGTCCGCGCAATTCATGGCTCTTTACGGACTTCTCAATTTCTATTTGTATACCATGGCGTACGTTTATGCGCCTGCGTTGCAACAGGTTTACGGACAACGTGAGTAACCACGAACGCAAATTTATAATGTTGCAGCGATATTATCGAGCATTTTCTCTTATTGCACAGACTCGTCGATAACGAAAGATAATCCCTCGTTCTCGATGTTCAACGATTCGGAGGAAGATGTGATATACGGATCGGATGAGGACAGTCGGCGACCATTGACTCGCACTCCGCGAAATGCGGAGGACAGCGACTAAGGGCCTTAAAAAAACGAAGACTTGTCGTATAATATTCTCTTTTAATTAATCAGAGATTCAATTCGTCAAACGAAGAAATCGACAATGAAAAACGATGGTTTTTGACTTGCTCATCAGTCATGTTTGCGCTTTTGAGTAATCGCAGTTATACTGCCGTGTAATAAAAACAAAAAGTTTTAAAAAAAAGAGACAACCTAAAGTCACCTAGATAGAGTTTGTTGAAAAATAAAATGTTGTAAATGAGAATCCTGTCATGTGTATGCAATTAAAAAAAAAAACAACATTGCATATACCATACGTAGATTGCTCCGAAAGTGTTTTGCAAAATGGTACTGGGCGTCATGTCACATCAAAATGTGTTGATAGGTTTATTTAATTTCATATGTTTAATGACACTTTTGACACATCAAAAAGTATTCATTCGTGAGACGTGTTCAAAGACGCTCGATGCTTCTGGAAAAAAAAAAAAAAAAAAAAAAAAAAAAAAAAAAAAAAAAAAAACTGCGCAATAAGGTTTTACAACTTTAAAAAGTCGCTACAGAATGATGGACAAAATGCTTCAACGATTGTTTTACCGAATAAAAAAGTATATTCGTTGGAACAGAAAAAATTTTGAGAAACAATAAAGTTAATTTCAAAAACTAATTAATGTTTTTATATACGATTGTGAGGAAAATTTCGAAGCAACCTACATGTACACATGTATGTAAAATATATAAATTTGTACATAAAATATAAATATACACATAATGATGTGAATTTTCTGTATTGCATGTAGAAATAATGTAAAAGAATTGACGAAAAGAGAACAATGAAGGATGACAAGAATAGGAACAAAAAAAAAAATAGAAGAAATTTGAAAATTTTATTAATTAATTGATATCTATACGAAAAACGGTTGTAAATTAGTAATATTGATAAAAATACTAATTTGTTTTAATTTATCTGTACATTTTTGCTGTACGTGTAAGTGCAGCAAACTTTTGCTGCTAAAAATGAGAAGTACTTTCAACTTGCAGTTCGATATTGTTGTTTTTTTATATCGCAGAAAGTGTAGTTGATATTTTTATTGCTATTTATGACGATACTTCTCGATGTCGATTCCAAATATAACTGTTCGCGATCTAATCTGCGAGTCGATATGAAAAAAAAGAGAGAGAGAGAAAGAAAGAGAGAGAGAGAGAGAGCGAGAGAGAGAGAGAGAGAGAGAGAGAGAGAGAGAGAGAGAGAGAGAGAGTCCAAATGTTATGTTGATTATTACAATAGTTTTTATACGAAATGTATTTAACTATTTGGTATATGGCAAGTTTAATACAAACAATATAGATGTATAGCATATACGTATAACATTACCCAATAAATGTTATTACTCTTAAAAAAAATTATGCGTATATTTACAAAAATTAATATAAAAATGCGTGTTTTATACTTGGAAAAAGATCTGCTACGCAATCTACGAATCACGTTTGTCTAAGGAAAGGTAGTCTCATTTTTTGTAAGAAACAATTGCTCTATCTGTCGGACTCACAGAAAACAAATTTTACAAAATTGCAATTCGTAAAAATTGCTTATCAATTGTCAAAAAACGCATCGTTCTATTGTTATTATACAATAATAACAATACGATGACATGCACACAAACTTGAAAATTTATCATGTACGAAGAGATGTTGAAAAAATGTAATAATTTTTGCGTTACAATAATAGCTATTTCTTATCACTGTTTACATGTTATACATATGAATGCTTGTTACATTACCTAAATAAAGAAATCCATATAAAAAAAAAACACGTTTCTGTGCCGTTTCTTCTTTGTCATCTTCCTTGAAAAATGTTCGCGACAATCAATTGCAATTGATCATGTATATATACAAAAAATGTTCTCTATCCTTTTTTTCTTTTCTTAAGAGGAGACAGGAATGAAGTACACACCACAGGAAATTGCCATTCAATGTATGGTTTTATATCATAATGTTATTACAGAAATGGTATTTCATAATAATTAAAAGTAATAGTAGTTTATTGGTGATGATCACTCACACGGGATGTGCTCCGACGGATTGACCTTTATCGCGACGCCATTCGCTTCTCTGGATATCGGCGTTCACGTCAATCACGAGACGCGCACATTTTTTTATTTTCTTTTTTTTTTGTTCAATTACATTTTTTTTTTTTTTTTGCATCAAATCTTCCCTTTTTCTTTATTATCATTATTTTATCATCATACATAATGGAAAAAAATGTTACATTTGTACAGCCATCATATACATGTTACATTTAGAATACCGTTAATCCACTTTTTTGTCTCGTTAAATGTGTGTACAGAGAGAGTGTCGTGTGTTCTTTCTTTTCTCTCGGTGTGTATGCGTGTGTGTGTGTGTGTGTGTACCTTGGCGGTGGATATGCCTACTTAATGAGAGAGTGAAACGCTATTTAGTCTCAACACAAACTACCAGCACGGCTCTCTGCATCGTACATGATCGATCACTAGGAGGTGCGTTTTCGTTTATTACATTAGAAACCGTTTGTCGCGCGGAATTCGGAAATTGTACTTTTTTTTTGTTTACGTTAAGATTTTTCTTGCGTTACATCGTGTCGATAAATTAAGAACGAGAGAAAGAGAAATATATATATATATATGTATATATATGTATATATTTATACACAGTTAAATATATCAAATTTCACACGTACACGTGTGTTGTGTTTCGCTCAACATACATATTTAGACTACACTTTCGGCCTCCTATAATAACAATGTAGATCGCCCTACGTGCAATTTGTATTAAAATCTAGAGTGTGGCGCGTAGAGAGAGAGAGAGATGACAATAAATAAGATCTAAAAGTAGATAGGTATTTTCCGCTGAGTACAAAAAAAAAAAAAAAAAAAAGCAAATACACATGTACGCAATTATATCCGTAAACGATTAATCAATACAATAATCATCACTGCATCTACTTAGTCGTAAAATACGTAGCCGTTTGCGATATATATATATATATACGAGAACAAATATTATTTTATCACTATACTCAAGTGTATGTATAACCTTTCTTATTAATTGATTATTTGTAACTTCAATTACTTCATTAGTTGCAACGCGCGGGGCAAACCGCTAAGACGCGATACTAAGAGATAATAATCTGATAGATCTCTAGTCCTCAGTGTGTATGTGTGTATGTATGTGTGTGTGTACAAAATGCAGTTACATTGTCGCGCGACTTTGCTTTACTATAAAGATTGGGAAAAGAGAATCGAATTGTGTCAAATCAAAGTCAAAATAAAACAAACGACGGTTTTTACTTGCGTAGAAAAAAAAAAAAAAAACCGTAATCGTTTCCGATATTACAGATAAGCAAATCAGTAAACGAATAGGTTCGAACGCATAGTAAGACGATACATCAGAGTATCTTCAACGACGAAAAGTCAGACGCAGACAAAAAAAAAGAAAGAAAGAGAGAACAAACAAAATCTCAAGATAAAGCAAAATTCAAGTCAAAGAAAAAAAAACCGGAAAAAACAATTTTCAAGAAAAATCATAATCGACGAAGTATCTACTTTTAGCATCGTTCAAACAATATAAATTTCTCGTAACATGATGTTTGAAAATTTATGAAACATGACAGCCTTATTATTAATCGGATATTTTACACGTAATAATAATAAAAAAAAAAAAAAACCCCGTGACGACTTTGTAAATGTGATCGTGTAAGCGGTTTTTGTCTTGTGTGTTTCGTGGAATGGCGGGTTAATGAAGACTTCATCCACGCTATTTTCTTTTATGTATTTATAAGATTGCCTCCGAAAAATGCTCTCTCGTTATTTCGTATTCTTTTTTGTTTTTATCGTTAAAATGATACAATGACGTTTCTTTATCTACTTGCACTGTTCTGCCTGTTTGTAAAAAACATTGTCGAAAATGATCCTTTTTTTTTCTTCAATGGCTATTTCATCGTCTCTACGTTCTATACACTAATATACAAGTTATGTGATTTGCCTTTTTTTTTTTTTTAAATCCGTATGCCTGTCCGTTCCACACGTTCATCTAAATCTGCTAATCTGGAATACACTTCTCGCAGTTGTTTTCTTAAATTTCTTTTCCTCCTTATTTCCTTCTATCGTGTGTCTCAGACGGCATCACTGGCCCGTATATCGCCGACGGTACTTTGGCGGAACAAATATCTCGCCAAGATCGAGCGATTTATCACATTGTGAATTGAATTTGATTGTTTGATAATCGACCAATTGTTATTACCAATAATTTCTATTATCGATTATTAGGAGTATTTCGAAACTTCCTCAGTGTCTTTGACGTACAATAAATTTTTCGCAGATGCTCTCCGCACTATAAGAGCCAGTGATGGATACGAACAGTGTTACGCATATATATATATATATGACATATATCAGACAAATATAATATATATATACGAGATATTTATATATATATTTAATATATACGTTTTGGTGTATATATACGAAATATATATATACTTATAGTTAGCCCTGCGATTCCGTATTTGTTGTGTATGTGTTATTCGCGTGTGTAAAAAGCGAATGTTCAGGTGAAGAGGAAAGAAAAAGAAGAACGTGAATGTGAAATGGATGAGAATAGCGCGCTACTGTACATCAGTCTTTAATATCAGGGCGCACCATTCCCGCTGATGTTCTCTTGCTTGTATCTCTTTGCGATTATTATGAATACTGTCGGTCTCAAGATAAAACTCTTACTGTGTGTGTATGAGTATGTAAACGCTTTTATAAAAATTATCGAAATTGTTTTTTTTTCTAATAATTAAATTATTAACAGCAAGAAATATTGATTTTAAAGAGGATATCAGAAATTTGCAATAAATAACAAACGTCGCATCGCGCATATGAACGGGAAATATATAATATCCAAGTGAATCAATCAATTTCTATTCGCCAGCAATTTTTTTTTTTCAAGAATCAGCAAATTTTTCTCAAGATCGACAGTATTCGCGAAAAGGTTCCGAGGAGCCTTTTGTTCGAGCAAATAACTGTTCATATACCGGCGCCGTGGCAGTTGAATCCAGTGGGTGTGAGATGAACATGGGCAATCGATACAAATGTCAACATGTCATTTTGTTATCCCGACTGTTTTAAAATTGCACAATCGCCATTCGCAAGTATGCTCATAGTGATATATCGCGTGTGTTATCGTATATATGTTGGTATATATATGTGTGTGTGTGTGTGTGTGTGTGTCGGTGTCGCGCGTACGCATGAATATAATAAATGTGACAAGTGTGTGGATGGGTGGGTGTGCGTATGATGCAGTCGTATATGTGTTTTTGTCTGTATATGTCTGCAAAGTGGGAGGTCGCAGATCCTTCATATATATATGGTACAATTAGCGTGTAGTATTAAAATCATATACAATTGTTACAATATTTAAATAGTATACTTATTACATATACATATCATATATAAGGCTTAGATATACATATACAGATATATATATGTATGCATATATTTATATATATGTATAATCAATATTTATAGGGCTGCTTAATCTGTTGCTGTCTTAATGCTTTTTAATGTCCCGGTGAGAAAAACAAAAAAACAAAAAAATTAAAAAAAAAACATAAATAAAAAAACGCGTGTGATTTTTCGGATTTTTGTTTTTTGCAACTTGATTTATACGAAGAATTAGACATCAGAGTGACAGAAAAAAACAAAAATCGACTGTGACAATCGAAAGAGGAGAAAAGAAAAAAAACCAGTGGAAAGGACGATCGAATAATCTGCAATACAAATGGTAAAAAAAAAGAAAAAAACAAAAAAAAAAAACAAAAACAAAACAAAAAACCCAAAATGTATAATGGAAATCTGTCAACACTGTATGTTCAATGAATATCGCTATATACGAAGTTCAATGATCAATAACCTAGGCGTTCACACATAATGTTCTCTTTTCTACTCTTCTCAATTTGTTTATGCGTAAAGCTGCGTTTAGATTACGCGAGCGCAACATTATTGATAATAACATCATCCGCAATAAATGCTGTCTCAGTTTTTAAACGCGTCAACTAACTGTTTCCGCTTTATGTTGTCAACAATGTCGCGCCCGTCCCACAAATGCACACAATAAGTATACACGATAACAAGCTCAGAGATGTATTTTAGAGTTTCTGATGATAAATAAATAAGAAAAACGAGAAGAGAGTGAAGAAGTAGCATGAATATGAAAGCCGAAAACTATCTAAAGTGCAATATCCACACTGGATACACGTTCTAAACTCTACTAAAATATCTTTCCCACATAAAAGTTATTTTTCTTACATAAAACAAAGATTTGATTTTTTAAAATGTGACTTCAATATAATTTATGTTGTATATGACATTTAAATATCAATAAAAAAAAAAAAAAAGGAAATAAATACGTTCCATATGTATATAGCGATATTCCATTTACATAAATTTTTCTCTTCTTACATTTAGTATATTTAAATTTTTGGACATGTCTGTAGTAAAGTAAGTCGCTTTTAAATACATGTTTGCTAGAGAGGTTTAACGTAGTATCGTAACAAAAGCATATTATAGCAAAAATATTACAAAATTTACAATACAAAATTGCGCAAAAATTAAGTCAATTACTTCGCTCTTTATTTTTCTCTCACAGGCGAAAGTTTGTCAAATTTTTATACGGTTTACATAATTGCGATATTCGAGACTGCGTTGTCGAAAACAATATCGAATAATTTGCTAAAGTTTTCCTGCCTGTATATATTATACATATGTATATAAAAGGAAAACAAAATTTACGCTAAATCAAATCTTTCTACACAGAACTCAGTCTCAACGCAATTTTGTAAAATCCGATTCTCGGGAATAACTAATTTAAAGTAATGACTGACGAAACGTAACAATAATGCGAATAAAGATCGAATAGAGATCGTGTGTTTTCACCGGTCACCGTTCTTTTCCCATCTTTCCTTCTTTTCTCACACACAATAAATCGCCTTTACTCGTAAGAGCAGCGTCTCATCAGAGAGAGATATCGCATTTTCGCGCTATATAAAAAATTTACACTATTTATAATTAAAAGTCGATAAGAAGTTCTTTTCCTTTTTTCCTTCTGATACAAGAGGGAGAGCTTAAGTAGATATAATGACGACACAGCGCTAGGTAGTGTGATTTCTATTCCTAAACGTTTATACCAAAAATTCTCGAGAGGTACAGATTTTTTTTTGTTTTGTGTTTTGTTTTTAACCGTTAAAAACAGAAGGAGAGGAAGAAAAACTCGTGTGACAATAGGAAAGATTAATGAGAAATGTACTTTGAAATACGCTAAATCGTATTTATAAATGTATTATATAATGTATATCATCCATCTTACATGCGTATATGTATATATGTATATGTATATATGTATATATGCATGCGCACATGTGCATATATGTATATACTTGCGAGAATTAATATACGCATATACATATATTTACATATGCTTAGCACAATTAGTAATAGCGAAAATGAGTAATCAAATAGAGGAAAAGGGGATTCGTTAAACCAAATAATAATTCGATAGTAATGTATATAATAGCAATAATACAATATATCATAATATATAATAATAAAAAGTAATAAAAGGATATATATATGTAAATGTCCATATTCTTACGTTAGTTATTAAGACAAAAGAGATTTTGAATATTCGACTTTAGCTTTGCATCGTTTTTTGTTTTTTTTTTTTTTGTTTTTTCTTCTTGTTTTAGACGTCTCTTCTCACTTTATTTATAATCCTTGGTTTCTTTATGCGCAATTCGACAGGTGATTGATGGATCTATTACAGATGAGACGCGGTTTTTGTTTCTCGATCTTTAATTTACAGATGACGCGCGCACGCGATTATTACACGGATGAAGGAACTTTTTTTTTTTTTTTTTTTTTTTTTTTTATATTTATATAATTCGCTCCGTTTCAACGGTTTATACACAGGTCTTGCGTCCTGTCGATTGAGGATGAGGTGGCGGTTGGAATGTCTATCTATATCAAGAAAGTGTTTCTCAAATGTACGTCTTGCCTCTTTATAATGTGTCAGTTGTATGTTTGCGTCTGTGTGTCTGTGTGTTTACGTACACACATAAATATATGTATGTGTGATACATTAGCTTTTGGCCAAGCGCGTATCCCTCAGCAATTTTCGGAAGAATCGCTACTGCAAAACTACAAAATTTACATATCGCAAGTGTATACATTTGTATATAATCGTATAGGGCGTCTCGTTAATCGACGAAAACTACACAGTGTTTTTTGTTTGTCGTACATTAATCCGCCGCCATCTATCCTTAACGACAATCTAAATAAGAGCAATCATCGCTTCGAATAAGGAGAAGAAAAAATGGAGTGAAGAAAAGAAATAGAGAAAAAAAGATAGAAGGTACTTAGGGAAATTTATCAATTTCTTTAATAAGTCGATATTTACAATACTTACAAAAAAATGCTACGTTCTTCCCTCTCATTGCGTTTTCTTTTTTTTTTGTTTTTTGTTTTTTTTTTATCTTTCTGTATAGAGTCATGTGATCGGTATTTTTTATTCGGTAAGTTACTTTTGTCGATTTCCACACATTTAAATATCTACGTCAAAATATTATACATCGCGAACAAGAAAATGATTGGAACAATAGAGAAGTTACTTATCAAAAATTTATCTAAAAAAACATAATCCTGATGTTTATATAAAAAAAAAAAAAAAAAAAAACTATTTGGCCGCGAAAACGTGCGCGCGACCCTATTGAAAATGGCTGAGTGTGCGCTCTTTTTTTCCAACCGTCAGTCTATAATACAAATTGAAATGTGTGTGAGACGTAGTGTTTCGTGAATGTATATATGTATAGTATCGGAACAGATAAAAGAGGAGAAAAAATGGCGCAAACGGATTTATAGATACATGACGTGTGTTGTGCACGAACTCCTGATGCTTGCTTTTTCAAGAACGCGTTATATCATTTATACAATGTACAATGTTCTTTACTTTTTACGTTCCAAGAACGGTAGCTGCAAATTAGTTAAGAGGGGGTGGGGAACGGGAGAGAAATCAGTATTTCTGTCTCTATATATATGTATGTATATATATATTTATATTTATTAATACTTCAGCCAGTTGGCCAAGAAGGGAACTTGGTTTGCAATTCTTTCCTTTTATCTCTTTTCCTATTAGCCATACATTTGTCTTCATCTCTTTACTTAATTTAATTTAATTATCTAATTACAAGCTATCATTCTTCTCTCTTTCTACCTTTCTTACACACATTATCTTACTATATCTCTTTATGTTTTCTTATATTTATGTTTACTATCATACATAACAATTATATTAATATGTCTTCTTATCCTCTTAAACCTTATATATATGTATGTATTCTATAATAACATTAATAATATTTTTACAACTATTTCAGTTCTGTATTCACACATCTTCTTCATACTAACTAGTATCTGTTTACACTTTTTTCCTTTCCTCTTTAAGTCTTTTTTCCTTCTCTTTCCACTTTACTAGTATTCTATTTTTTTCCTTCTCTAACTTATCGTTATAAATTCTTTCTAATCTCTCCTTCTCATCCTTACTTAGTATTGTAAACCATTTTTTTACTATCTTACAATCCTCTACATAGTATTTAAAGTCATCTTGTCCTGCCTCGCAAAAAATATTGTAATTTTCCTTATCTTCTCCTAACCAGTATTTATTGCTTTTCTTTATATTACCGCATCTAATTCTTATTAATGCTCTTATCTGGTCTCCTGTCTTGCATCTAAATTTTTTTTCCTTAAATAGCTAGGATATAAACCCTCTATGTTTAATTCCTTATACTTTTTGTATTTTGCTTCTCTTATTTGGCTTTCCTCTATTTGTTTCTGTACCTTCCTCTCTATCGATCATAATGCTTTCTAGGTTCTCGTTGGCACCTAGTAGTCCTTCTATTGCTTCTAACCCCATCCATTTCTGTTCAGATATTTTTCTTTCTCTTTACTGTATAAATCCTTGCCTCTCTATCCATTATTTTTTTCTCTCCAGCATAACTTTACTAAGTTGTTTTCATTTGTTTCCCTTACCTTAATCTCATATTTCAAGGCTCTCCCATCCCATCTAATTTTCAATTTTTCCAATCCGAACTCTCTCAGAATCAAGTACGCTCGGAGTGCAGAAGTCCAGCCTGAACACCCATCTTATGTAATCTAGCATTATTTTCTCTAATTCTTTTTTTCCTCCCAACCCTAATCCATCTTCTTACAAAATCATTTCTACAAATCTTTTCTCTCAAGCCTCATAGCTTATTTGCCGCTATTCTCCCTTTCCTACTGAGTTCCTTAATATGATCTTTATAGTCTTCTTTCCTGTTAAACGTGAATCCTAGATATTTGAAACATCTTATCTTTTCTATAACCTTATTATCCTAATTGACTTGTTCTCTATCGTCACCTGCTACCGCTATTAAACACCATTAACTTAGTCTTATCCGTACAAAGTTCTAGTTTTCTGTGTCTTAAGAATCTTTTCACTGTGTCCATGTCTTCTAAAGCTGCTTTGTTCTTCGCCAGTAGTACGATGTCATCAGCATATGCTAACCCACATAGCATTGTTAGTAGCACAAACGTTTCCGCAACGGGTCTTCCGAAACTTAGCAACGTTTCGTTAAAAGTCTCTAAAACGTTGTAGTAGCAGGAACGTCGGAATGTCCGCTTTTTAAGTTGCGATCCGATTTCGTACAAACGTATAAGAAACGATACCCGATAAGTTGCAAAGTTTTTAATGTTTAATTTTTTATAAACATTGTAAAATACATTTTTGAAACCATGCAGGTTTTGTCTGCTTATGTTACTACGACGTTTTAGAGACTTTTAACGAAACGTTGCTAAGTTTCGGAAAACCCGTTGCGGAAACGTTTGTGCTACTAACGATG
>QVOA01021715.1:0-17792 GCA_014825685.1 Pseudomyrmex cubaensis
CTTTCAATGATCCTTTCATCCGTTAATGCGCTTCCACCACTTCCATCGATGTCGCGTATTCAATCCGGCGTAAATAACGACGCCTCCTTCTTCTCTTTCTCTCTTTCTCCCTCGTTCCTCCGATCGATCGATCGGAACGTGGCGCTCGTAATACTTTGCTGCTCGTATTTTACGTACTCCGTAAGCAGCTGCCTTTCAATGCCCCGAAGGGAGGCGAGATGTCCAACCGGGAAGGGAAAGCGACGGGAATACGGACTCGAAATGAATCGAACTCTCGGTCGCGAATTAGTAAAGGGTAGCCCGAAAGAAATCACTGCCATTGTCTAACATCGTCGACATTCGCGTCGAATTTTATTCTGACTTTTCACTTTGTTGTTTTTAATCCGCACTTATCGAGGAGAGAAAACCGGGAAAGAGAAAAACCAATTTATCTCGAGTGTATTCTCTTCGACCGACGATCGCACATAAAGTCCGGCGACTTTCCCCTCCCTCTGATAAATCGATAATACGTATTGGTATCACACGATGTTCCAATTAAGCGAGAACACTTCATGGACGGAAGATGATAGTAGAGAGGGCGGTGCAGGAAAACAGATCAATGACTCTTATTAAGGCGAATATAGACGCCACGTCAGCGTTTGGCTTCTCAGCTGTCCTCTTCCTCCACGCTTTTCTCCCTTCCAATCATTCGACTTCATCCAACTTACGCGTCCCGAGAAATTCGGTCGTAATTACTGTTTGCACGTTAAACAGCCGAGGGCTTGTTAGAGGTAATTCGAGGGATAACAATGTGTCGCGAGAATCTTATCTGGCAACTTCGTATCAAACTAATATTCTCACTTATTGAACAAACAGTAACTATATCCTTATATTGGTACACACAGTCAAAAGAGAGAGAGAGAGAGAGCATGTAATGTACGTCTCTTTTTGCGCGAGTAAAGAGAAATCACGGTCACTAACAGCGACTCACGTCAGTAACTCTCGGACACCCTTTATATTCCTGAAAGCCCTCACGCACCTGTCAAATTTTATTATACTCCATATTCTATTTAATGAGACATAAGCCGCTGTTAATCCTCTTTAATGGGAACTTCCCATTAAAAGACCTATCTTGGAGCAACGATAAATTCGTGTAATTGCGCTTCGTCCAGAAGACAAGCATGACTTATCGTGCGGTGGTGGGCGCCCGCGGGCTACGCTGAGATTTCATCTCGCTAAATCGTGGATCCCGGGATTGCACGATCGAGTGCGCGCAGTCTCGTAACCTCTCTCGGATGAAGACATTAGTAATAGCCGTGGTCTGCCGATTCGATGATAGCTCGGGCGACGATCTTCGTTCACGAGGGATGTAGTGGCCGCGCGCAGTAGGTAAGCTCCTAATTCGTCGTCGGGCTTATCTCCGGTTGGGGTCTCGCTTCCGACGCAGCAGTTGGCAGTCGCGATAACGCTTCGACTGAAAATTCCGACGAAACACGTTTGCGTCGTGTCGCGCTGCCGCGGGCGAAAACGCGTCGCGACCTGATTTAAGGGCTCGCCACCGCGCCACCGCCCCCGTTGCTTCGCGAGCGCGTTACGCAGCTCTCTCTCTCTCTTGCCGCAGGGGTGGAAAAGCGCCCCAACGTGGGCGTATGCCACCGGTAGATAGTCGGCCGCGATAAGCTAAATGCTCGAGCCCCTATATTACGGCCCTCGCGACCGGGCCCTCGAGCTGTAAACCGAACCGCACCATACTTCTCTCTTTCATTCTCTCTTCCTCTCTCTTTCTCTCTTGTATAGTTGCGGTGAGACAGATCGTTCCAAGCTTCGGAGAGCCGTACCGGCTCTATGCTTTACGCGCTACTTTCGCGAGATTGCTCCCCCCATGATTCGCGATAGTGAACAGCCACTTGCTGCGAAACGTTTATGCCCTGTCGCGCTCGCATTCGGTAGCAGGCATCGCTACCAGGATTCGGTGAACCGCTTCCAATGAATATGCAATGCCTGATTAAACCGTATGATGATACACAGGATATGGCGATAGTTGTAGTACACGAAGAGAAAAGAAGATGGAGAAAAACGAGAAGAGAGTAATTTGCATGAACAGGTTAGCCGTCTGTGAGCTAGGAATAATATGACGTGATATATAAATTGAGCATCCGTTTTATGAGCATCCGCCTATGTATTTTATTAATTAGATAATTTAATCGCGTTTTATCGCGAACAATGTGTGTGCGATACTAAAAACCACGCGAGAGATATCATGCTTCAAAGGGTTGGAATTTAATTTATTATTGAAAGGTACATTTGCGTTATAAAGCACCACCGCCGGCTTTTACTCGAATTTTTCCAGTGAGAGAGAAAGAGAGAAAGAGAGAGCGAAAGAGCTTACTGTGATTCGAACGAAAGCTCGTGAATTTATGACGCTGTGGCGTATATCCCGCGTAAAACGGGGAGGCTCAGTCATGGCCTTGGCTCAATTTCCGCTCTGGCTGCGCCCTAAATTTCAGATAACGCCGCAACTTGTCCCCCGAATATCCTGTTTGCGGAGCGAATCTGCCCACGATTTCGGGGATCGTCGTTCCCCGAGGAAAAAGTCTTCCTCCGGGGTTCGACGCAGGAGGAGCATCCAAATTTAATTGTATAACCGAATCAACGTACCCATCGGTTTGCTTTATTTTCGTGCCTCCATTGAAGAGTCACACGATAGAAGATTTAAAACGCTTTATTTTTGTAAGAATTTCACAAACTTCGTAGAGGTTTGACACGATCATATACGTTCGTACGTTTACTCCGTCCAAGTCGAAACGCCTATGGAATGCAACCCTTTCAACATTACGGTTGTCTCGCACTCTGGTTGCATCCAACGCGCGCACAGGTTTAGGTTTAAATTTATCTTTCACGATTCTAAACTTATTATTAACAAATCAGATTGGAGATAAATTTTAACAAATTACCGGCAACTGAAACAAAAACAAACAGATAACTTGCTGGTAAACTGCTTTTGATTTTCATACGCGATATCACACGCGCGCATCAGATAATCATCACATCTGTGATGATTAATGATGAATCACAATGATGGTAATTCAGCTCTGTCTTGACGTAAATCTAGCTAGAGAGGACCTATCTTTCTTCCTGCGATGGAATCAAAAATGGAATAAATTAATTTAGCAAACACGCCACAGGTCAATCTAAATGAGCTGCAAATGGTATAGCGCGCTCGTGATATGTTCAAACCAAGGCTTCAATTATGTAATCGTACGTAAAAATTTTTTTTTTTTTTCAATGCACGATATATACGTGTGTCGATTATACGATCTCGAAATATTCATGAATCTGTCATTCACGGTGTAATCTGAAATCTACATTAAGTGCGTTTCATAATTTGACGTGACATTACAGAGAGATGTTATGTCATAATAAATGACTGGAGTGAAAGGCGAAGAGGTTAAACAATATCTCGGCGATTGCGCGCTGTAATTATACAACATTTACCAAATTATTCCCGTGCATAAACGCGAATGCACCGCTCCTGCGTATAAAGCGCGCAAGACCTAATTACATATATTGAAATTTAATTGCGATATGGATGCAGCTAAACGGGTAGAGGGTCTCTCGGGAAAGCTTTTGAAAGAAATACTGCTCGAGGCCAATTAATATATACCGGTCGCGCGGCGATTATAATTCCGTCGCTACGTCAGACGTTGCTGTGTCAGAAATTCCGAAAGAGATCTCCGGGCGACTACGGAGCTAGTTGAATGCATAAAATACAGTCGCTAATTGCATCGTTAACTGTAAGCGTTGAATGTTAATACCGATTCCCGACTCGTACGTCGTCTTCGCGGGCGCGCGAGGAAAATCGATTTAAAATCCACGCGCGGAATACGACAATTTCACGGATTACAACCGCCCGCGGCGGTTTCGTACGCACTTCGGTTGACCGATAATTACAAATACAACTCTCGCGTGCTATGCAAAACTTCCCGAGTATTCGCTAACAACTGCGAAGTTTCGCGCGACGCTTTCTCGTCGTCGCTCGGGGAGCCTGGCCGTGATGTACGACGTGAATGAAATTATATTGCATTCAAGGACATCGAGCGCACGGCTATTATGAGACGCGACCGAGCTTATTAGTGGAGCTGAAAAGATGCGGGCGCAACAACGAATGATGGGTCCGCTCGCGTATCGTGGGCAATCAGTTAACCTCTTATCGCGTCGCTCATCGTATATGGTATAAATGAAATTTTTTCTTATGGGTTTGCTACAGCAGCTCTCTGATATTCTATCTAGTACATTGAGTTGTATTAGATTTCAGGAAAACATTTAGTTCGAGATAAAACTCGGACACGTACTTACAGCCGGTGAGTAATCAAAATATTTTTCTTAGCGTTTATAATTTTTGAATGTTATTTTTCCCTATGTAATTAGGGAAGGGATAATTACATAGCATTGACATGTTAATGTGTTGATCGTTCATTTAACGAATACATTAGCATTACTTAACACGTTATTTCTACGAAGTAGGACTCGGTAGTTTTCGAAAGCGAATTTCGCTCATTTATCATCGATTCTATAAATTTTATGACTTGTGCGTGTGTCGAGGAATAGAAAAATTTTTAATCCTTTATGGCGTCTCTCTCTTTAAGAGCGTATTTCGAGGAGAAACAAAAATAAACAGTTTTTATATTCAAGAAAGAAATATTACTTGTTTTCTCGAATTCTCTTAATAATAAATTCAAGAGATATCCAAAGTTTGTTACAGCTGGTCGGAATCTGGCACAACGGGTGCTGAAAACCTGGCGTTGTTTGTGAAGTCGAAGTTGCCCGAAAGTGCGGACGCGGCGTTTAAGGAGGTATTCGGACAATACCGGCTTTGCCTTCGCTTCTGCCGATGAAGGAGTATTTGAGTGGTCGGAGTAAAAAAAGAAAAAATAAGAGAAAAGAAAGAATGTGTGTGTGCCAGGCTACTAACAGCAGGATTCTTTCTTAAACACTCACGAAGGGTTCTAACGCGCGAAACGTCTCCTCCTCTTTTACGGCCGCCCTCTCGAGTCCGAGAGCTATTTATATAGAGTCGATTGCGCGTATATAACCGTGTAGTAGAGGGGTGCCACACGACCCCCCTCGGCTCGGTGTATGCAAACAAGGCGCTTGTTTCTAAATTGGGTTGCAAGTCGGCAACCATCGTTAATTAATATATCTCGTGGCGCGAGCGAATTAACTGTGAAAACGGTGCCTTCGAAACGGACATCCCATGACGAGGGAGCGAAGCTTCCGGCTCTTCGCTTCGCGCTCAACGACCGTCCTGGGAGTCGTACCAATCATAAACGGACCGTCAGTAAAACGCCGGTTACGAAACGCCGCGTGGATTTTCGTCAAACCGACGTGACCGGGTTGCGAAGACCTGGAACGATACGTCGTGTCGTGCGTGTACCGTTTTGTTTGCGTGATGTTTATTTCAATATTGACAAAAAAAATGACGCACGCATGTCATAATATTTACACACGTATGTGCCGTAAATAATGAATTTTTCCATTTTTGTATTCCCTCATGAAACATAAATTTCTTATGAAATTTTTTCACATACAACTGTTGGAATAAAAAATAAAAAAAATTAGACGCAATAATATTTTAGGAGATACTGAAGGAAATACTACACTGTAAATATATTGTTCGTAAAGTCGTAGCAATTCAAGACATGAATCGACCCTGGGTTGGCCTGCATTTTATGAAATCACGGACTTTTCAACTTCAAGCGTGACCAGCTTGCCAAGACGATCCGACTTTGAAAAGATTTATTGCTATGTTCCTACAATTCAATTTGATCGCTCGTATAGAGATATAACACGCAAAAACGACCTATTAAAATTTTCAAACCTCTGATGCGTTTCTTCACGCGATTCTTGTAAGAAACACATCAAACCGTAAAAGCTTGTTGCGGTTTATTCGCTTGAAAATTCTTTTTCTTCTGCGCAATATAATTACCTGCATGAAATATTGCATCGAGAGATATTGTATCTTGACGCTGACTTCCGCCACATATTCGCGATTATGTGTCGCACGAAGATAAGGATCTGGAAAGTTGCGTTTTACTTCGAACGCACATACTCATGAAGTTATCGTATATATTATTATGCGAGGTACGCGACATCGACTCGCGAATGGATAAGAGGATGTGTGCACTGTTTCCTTATGAGATTGAGAGACGCGTTTTCTATGGAACAGAAAATGTCGAGTCGCGGCTCTGGCAATGTGTCCAGATTCCACAACATTCAGAGTTTCGTTTCGCGATTCTCTTGCTTCTCTCTGCGGGATGTCGTAAATACAATATTATTGCCGCTTCTGGCTACGAAGCGCGCCACGTGAAGGACGTCGTAATTTAACGCCGGCGCGCGCATTTCCAATCTCGCGTTAAAAATTTATTACCAAGTCAACATTTGTCTGTACGCATACCGTTAGTGCGCGTTATGTCGTCAACGGGGGAGAGGGGGGGGGGAGAATCACACGTGCTTGTTTTATGCGATAATAATTGTGGCCGCGACTGATAACTGTAATTAACCCGTAATGCGTCCTCGATTAAGAAACGGCTCGACGATAAGACAAGATACACGCTCGAATCTCGATCGACCGATCACCTCGGCCAACGCAATGAGAGTTAAACGGCCGTTTCCGTTTTTCGATTAAATCGCTATTAAAGTTAATCCTACGCGCGACTTTGATTAGTATGTACCGAACCGGGTGAGAAGGCTCCGTCACGCGCGCATCCTTGATCACATACACGATGTGATGCTGCTTGAAATATTGACGAGAGACGTGACTTTGTTGGGTAAATTTTTTCGAACCTCGTTAACTAGCCGAGATGTGATTACGATCCAACCAAAGGAGAAATAGAGGATAATGTAATATTTATTAGCGCGCAGTTTTTTTTTTTTCTAACGACGGATATAACACACGCTCGTTACAGAAAACGCTTTGTTACTATCTTATGATATTGATGGTACCGCGTGATGCCAATAAGCAATTTTGACGCTATGTTAAACGCAAACTACGAGCATTTATTACAATTAGCTTATTAACGTCACGTTGCGCAAGTAAAATTCGACACTAGCGATCGATCTTGTACAGTCGCGCCGCGAGATACGTGATATTTATTCAACCGTCGTAATCGGCAGGACAAAATAAAAAAAAGCGTGTAATCCGGACCCACGGCAGGGAAAGATGGTTGTGTTTGAGGATATAACAGTCGGGGCGATAAGGGACAGAGGACGCGTGACGGAGCGCGCGTGTTTTGAAATTCCATTACTGCGCGAGATGAGGTCAGTGCACGAGAGCGATTCATTAAGCGTGATATTTTCTCCTGCATCTCTGTCTGTGCGTTAGCGCGCTCGCCATCGAGGGATGTCGGAGGGACCCCGCGGGCTTTCGTCGCCGAATTGCCGGTTTCTCCCAGTCCCCTGTGAATTCGTGCTGAAAGGGGCAATCTGTAAAACAAAGGGCACACGGAGGTATTCGAGATTTCGTGCAGCGAGCAAATTACTGAAGTTGTTTCTTCTTCGTTCTTATTTTCTCTCCGTTCTCGCGTTTCGCATGCGAAATATTATGGGAAAAACTGTTGGCGGTCTTTAGGAGAGAGAAGAGCGAACTTTGATTTTAAAATTTTTCGCTGACACATTCCGCCTTTTTCTCTCTAAGAAAGAGTGGAGACATTTAGAAGAGTGGAGAATTAATTAACCATCGTGTAGTCGTTGCTCCCGCGAAGCCGCGATATTAATCTTGGTGTTTTTGTGAAGCCTCCTCCGCGAGTGTCTTCATCAAACGGGTTAACGCTCCTCTTCTTTAACGCGTCGCTGCAGAAAGCAAACACCGGTTCTTATCGTAACAACATGACAGTTAGTAATGTACCCGTTGTTCGTTACATCGCCTCCATCTCCCGCGGTGTGCCCTTCGCGTGTCTCCATTTTCGGGACACTTTATCATGGGAGCTAAGACGCCACCCGGAGGCGTCCATTATATGATAACCAGATTAAGACATAAACGATGGGATATTAAGCGCTATTTGGCGCGCCGCGGTTGCCTCCGGGCGAGGGATGAAATTAAGACACGAACAAGCGGACATTTTAACGCTTCTCGTCATCGTTCGATGAAAAAACTCATCCACCGCCGATTGCGCGTCCTCGAAGAAATCTCCGCTCTTAAGCGAAATACTTTCCGGAGTCATAAATATCACCGGGATCCGTTTCTCTCCGAAGAAGGAAGGGTTTCAGCGATCCTAAATCAAGGTCGCCTTCCCTACCGGTCGCTGCCCGCGCTGCCGCCGCTGTCGCTGCCGGTCTTCTTTCTTTGCACCCTCTTCGTCTTCCCCACTCACTCTGAGAACGTTTCTTCGGTGGCATGAGCGCCTCCGTGAGAGATATGATTTAGTACTTTTGACGGGATTAATAATTTCCAACGGTTGAGGGAGGTAGCAGATGTCGAGACATTTTCGCGCCCCGTTCTTCGTCGCCTACTCGCGCCGCCGCTCGCTCCTCCTTCTGTTCTCACCGCTCTCTGACAAAGGTGAATCTGTCACGACCCTATGACTGATTTACCTCGCCGCGGCCGTACCCCGTGGATTTGCCACGCTCGCCCGCGAGAGAGAGAGAGAAGCCACTTGCTGCCTGCAACGTAACTCATCGACGAAACTCATGTATTATTACGATGTAGGGACGGATGCCCGAAATGTGTAATGTTAATAGCTTCGGTTTTGCGTGATTACAAAACGCGCCCGCCGGAGAAGCTAGGTTTGAGATATTGAATTTTATTGTTATTAGAAAAGTTTTTACATTTTCTGGTAAGAACACAGAGCACGAGAAAAACGATCATAGCTTTTTTTATGCATAAAATATTTTCAGGAAATTATTTTACTGTTAGACAATATGTGAAGAAATTATTTTTGAGCGAAAAAGAAACTTGTGAAAAAGAAACTATATAGGGAACATGTTTATTTATAAACAACAATATTTATAAATAACAGTATTTTTTCAACAAACAATTTGTTAAAAGAAACATGTAAGAATGCGTATAATAATCAAGGGATCATTGTAATTTTGATGGAAGAGAAGGCTCTCGGATAATATTCATCATTTCGAAGGCGGAAAGTTGAGATATAGGTTCGGAATGAAAGACGAGGCGAACTTTTGTCATTGACGACGATACCGATCTTCAAAGGTAACCCGCTCCCACTGCATCGTCGGCGACGAGAGAATCCCTCCCGCGCATATACAAGCTCCGAGTATTCGTTTTCTTTTATCTCCTCTGTCTCTCTCCCCTGACACGAATGTATTCATCGTCAGTCTGGTATTTTTGTACGGTGTGTCGCTGTCTTCATTCCAGTCGACTATGTCTTCATCTTGAATTTGAATACTTCTTTTTTGTGGGGAATAGCTGCAGCATCGCATAAATCTCTCACAAATCTAATTCAACGTGACATTAATAAATTATTACTTTTTTTTTTTCATTTATTTATCTCACTCGTTTAACAAAAACATGCATACACGCATACACTCGCACGAGAAATGAGAGAAAAACCTGTGACAAAAAATCTAATCGTGTGACAAATGTAAATCCTAAGTAAAATCCTATTTTTCATGAAAAATTTCGAGCTGAAAAGAAATAAAAAAAAGAAAAATACGCAGCATCATGATAAGATTCCAGAGTTTGAACGATCGATCATTCGAAGATCCAAGATCCCGACGGTGTAGATCTTTACCGATAATACAGCAATGAATCTCCAAAGAATGCATCTTACACAATCAATCTATCGTTACATCATTAGGGCTTCTACAACTAGGAATACCTAGAATTCTCTTCATTAAGAGCGAACTGCCTTTTTTGCCGGCAGATGCACCTGCAGCGAGTAGAAGATCTAAGTGAAAGAACTCAATCATCTCGAGCTCGAGGTCGCGCCGATCATTAAAGAATATCTAACCCAAGATTTCTTGCATTAGTAATCTACACGTTAATCGCGGCCGCGAGTTAAGCGATCGTTACGGTTAATAAATAAATTCTTGCGCAACAAACACGCAACTTAACGTCACGAAATTATAATCCTTTCGAAATTATAACCCTTTCGATCGCGTCGCTTTATAATTACGTCCCGAGCCGAGGGAATGTCTCGCGAAACTCACCGTCCACTAGAATCCTACGGGAATATGCGGCAAAAACTGTCTCTCCCTTTCCCGGCGGGATTAACGAACCGCTCTCTTGCTCTTTCGTAGTCGCCTTCTCGGTAAATCTCGAGAGGAAGAGCAGAAAAAACCATCCTTAGCCGCGGAATCGAGGCTGCCGTCGCTGATGCTGCAGCCTCGAAGAAGACGGATTCTCTCCTTTTGAACGTGGCCGCGCGCGAGATTCTCGCTTTCGTTTTATGGAATTTCAACCATTACTGGCACTCAATAAAGCGCATCGCGCACCACTAGCTTCATTCGTTCGAGCAATATTAACCGCCGCATCGCGGCGTAATAATTTTCAGCGATGTATTGGGTTGGTTAAGCTCGGCAATCGACTTATTGCGTATCGACGCTTTGAAAAAGGGTTCAGAGAAACTAGCTGGCGTTTCGATGAACCGAATTACAGCGCGGTTTAATAACTATAGAAATTTTACGATCGCGCGCCGGCAAAAAGATTTTATATTGTCTCTCTTTTTCTCTACCAACGATTACGCCAAACATCAAACCGTAATTCTTGCAAGTAATTATTTTATCTTAAAATTGAGTGGTTTTAATAAGCAGATATTAAATAATTAGAAGAAAGTAAAAAGTATTGATAAACACAAAATTGAATTATCGAAGGTTGTACATTTTTATCGGGGAAATTAAGTTTTTGCATTTATTAATTTATCTCAGAGCGCGCAATATAATATAATATAATATAATTTCGCGATACAACGAGGTTTCGGCCTCGTGGGATTTTATTTTGCGGCGAACAATATCTATAGAATTTTCCCGATGCGCACAATTGCCAATATGAAATGATATAAAATAACGATCCGTCTCTCTAACAATAGGTTGGTGGAGTGCGATTGTTGTGTGAAGGGTAGAAATCACCGAGGCGCGAGCACATAAAATGTAATTTCCGACGAGTGATAGTCCACACCCTTGCCCCTGCTCCTCCCCCGTACTCAAACACCTGGAAGTGCAAGAGAAAACTCGCCCCGATGCATTCTCCCGATGCTCATCCCCTTATTGCTCGCGCGAGTAATCGCGGATTGATTGGATTTCTCTTCGTGGCGCGTCTAAGCACATTCGACTCACGCACGAAGGCAAGCCACGGCGCTCGTTGCCATGATGCGCAGCTCGCGCACGAAGGAAGGAGCGGGCCCCGCGGGCGGGTGAGCGCGGTGGGAGTAAGGCCCAGCTCGAGAACACGAGAGAGAAGTTGCGGGAGAAGAGAGAGGTGGAAATGTAGGCTGCTATAGCTGCTGCCGCTGCCGTAGCTGCTGCTCGAACGAACGCGCAGGTTGTTCCTGATCTGGCGCGCGTAATAGAGGCCAGGTAGGCGGATCGGCGGGCAGCACGAAAAGTAGGGCCCCGCGGCTTCTCCGGCGAACGTTTTTCTCTAAATTACAGCTCCGGTCCCGTCTCTCTCTGTCTTTCTTTCTTTCTCTCTTTCTTTCTCTCTCAATTCGTCCTTTCCCGCGGGGTAAGTCCAACCGAGCTTGAGGCCCCGACTGCCGCCTGAATTGCTGAACGCTCGTCGTCGCGAACGATCTCTCGCGCGTTCTGAGCCCGCGCGTGAATAAGAGTTACGTTCTTCGGCGCCGAGGCGGGCCAATGTGAAATTCCAGAAAGTCGCGTTCCAGAGAGAAGTCGAGAGAGCTTCAGTGTCGTTCTTTTCAATTGTATTGCGCAAGAGAGCAACGGACGTTTCTAATATCCGGTTAATCACGGTGGATGAATTAACAGACAAATTGTATTTTTGATTTAATACGCGGCGGCGGCTTCTCTCTCGTCTCGAGAGGTTTCCCCGGGAGACGGGAAGCTTAATGCACGCCTTCGGAGAGTATATTATTCTCTAAATTATAGCCGCGACCGACTCGTTCTCTCGGCCATACTACTCTCCTCTCCTCTCTTCTCATCTCTTCTCGTACCTTCTCCGCATCAGAACTGCCCAAGCTGCCAGCCGGCCCGCCGCTACTACCTGAACCACGCACGAGTTCTCTCCCATGCGCGATGATTCTCTCCAGATACGAGCAATCACGGCCGTTATCGTTGGCGCCATTATTTGCGTCCAGAAAACCTGAAGCTAGAATCCGCGCCCGGCGCGACGCGCATCGCGCGGTTATAGTTTCGCTTCGCGATGAAGTCGACATTTCAAATTGCTAGTCTCAGGATCGTCTCCCAGCGGGGATAATTTTTACTTGTTAGTTCATTTGCTTCAAATCCGCGTGCAAAACAAATATTTTTTTATACAAAACTTCGAATAAATCAAAATAGTATTTTTAATTATATATATTATTTTTAATATATTTTTTCACACATATTAACATCGTATGTCTTTGGTGCAGACATTTGTATAATACAACTGAGTTAATATTTATATAATATTATGTACATTAGTATCACAACTTGTCGACCTCGTAACCTCCATATAAAATATATTACTAGATTGCTTGTGGTGGCGCGGATTCTATATAGCGGTGCGCTGTCGACAAGGCATGTAATTTCTCCTGACATTTCGAAGACAAACACTGGAGGGAACGAGATCGCGAACGGTACTACTCGGCAATGCGCTTTTATTTTCGCGCATGTTTGCCGCGCGCACGCTTTTCACGATGAAGCGACAAGAGGCGCTGCTTGCTGGCTTACTTGCTTGCGCAAAAGGGAGACCTGGTCAGAACTTTCCATCCGAGAGATGGACCGATGTTTATTGGACGAGATAGGTAAACCGGATCGCAAGCATGCCGGGAGCCATCTTTCAGGAATGAAAATAGAGGAAGAGACTCCCGAGATGCCCGAGGAAGAAGATCAGACGCGAAATTTCCGTCGTTTCGCGCCGAAGGGAAATGTCGACTCGTTTTTTTTCCACTCTCGATTTTTCCCGTAACTTACGTTCGGGTTCCTCAAGGATCCGTCCCCGTCTTTCTCTCTCTCTCATATTATATCGTATATACGTTATAATTTGACGTGCTTTTTCTCCCAAGTCTTCGGGAAAAAGAGGAAAAGTGGCATATACGTGGGTTAACTCGGTGCGATTAAGAGGTAGTAATTTTACCGTTAATAACGGCGATTAATTCACTCATTTATCAAGTCATAATGCTCGACGTGTCGGTGCAACGCGGTTGTGCCCGCGCCGCAAAACACGCACGCGGCAATCAGCATCGGTAAGCGTGCATTAAGCGCGGGCCGCGGAAGGTCGAGAAGAGCCGAACGAACGAAAGAACGAACGAATGAAGCGAAAAGCTATAGTAGTAGTAGCAGCCAGTTCGCATAAGCCGTGTACATCGCCGTGGTGCGGCGGCGGCGGCAGCGGCGCGGATGAACTCACGTAGGTTCGAGCGAGCCAATGGAGATGGATTCCAACCTGCAATCTGCATAATTCTCCGCCGGGGATTGCCTTATCCCTTCGCACTCGCGCGGAGAACCGATTCGCGGAACCTCCTCGCTTGGTCTTTCACATTAAACGAGTTCTGTCGAGCGCGACCGCGTCGTCGTGCGTCGCGTCGCGACGACCGAGATTAGAAACTTCGGTAAAACCGAACGCGCGGAGAACCATTTTCCGTCGCGTCGATCGAAAACTCAGTGCTTTCGATGCGAGACGCGACCTTCGGCCGGCCGGCCGCTTATAAGGTGCGAATATTCGCGGAATGCTTTGTTCACCCCGGCGTGGCCGGGACTCTGCCACGCGGCTAGGAATCTCCGCAACCGCGAGAAGGTTCTTGTTGTTGTCGTCCCGCGAGCGCCGTTCATTATCGATTATTGCGATGCACCGCGCTTGCACCGCGCGCCGGATGAATGGCGATGAATAACGGAGAGATTTGTTCTTGGATTAAAATGTAAACTCGACGTTCATTGCCTTTAATTATATCGGAAAGCGCATTTTCCGAGAGAGATTGTCTTTCGCACAGAAGTCTCTCTCGGAAATGGAATACAAATAAGCAAATTTGCATCGTTACTAGACTCTCTCAGGTTCTAATTTTAACACGCTGGAAAATAACGCGAGATTCCGATAGCTGAAGTAATTTTATTTTACAATCTTCAACCGCCACAAAAATATTTGCTATATTTTTATATTCTTTTCTTTACTGTTATATAAACTAGCTTATATCTTGTAATTTATATTTATAGAGATCTTTTATAGTTCGCGCGTTATCCTATCTGTGTCCTGTAAAAAACTGGCGTACCTGTACACACCGGACCATCCTTCCGAGAATTAATTTATCGCAAATAAGGGAATATTAGCCTTGGTTTTTTTCAACGTTACCGTAGAGACTAGAGTTTTATACTGGTCGGACGATCGTCAACGTAAATTATCGGAGTCGTAAGACTGGGAGATGTGATGATACGGCGGAGGACCTCACGGAACTCCATCGTATAATTGGGAATCCGAAGTCGGCTATTCCCCGCGAGAAGAAATCCGCTTCGAGGAGGCGGCTTACGACCGTAACGATATTGCGGAGAGTGTTTATTGACTGTGTTCGCCATCTGAGTTATTTCCCGCGCCACGTATATATAAGCGAGTCGCACGGCGGTTTTGTGTGATGAATTCTCGCGATTGCAAAATTACTTGCCTCGCATACAACTTACTCGCTTCGGATTCTCTCGGTATAATTTTGTGAAGTAAAAAAGATTAAATCTCATGTAATTACAGCGTTAAAATTGAAAGTGTTTGCTCAGCAATCGTCTACGCCGATAAAAGAAGAATGAGAAAAGTGTAGGAGAATTCATGGCGCCGCCTTCTACATTGCTCGCTGTTGTGCTCCACCTTTCTAATAGAATCTGCTATTACAGTGTGTTTTATTATGACAGGTGAATAGACTTTTCTCCGCTGCTTATAAATGCACACACCTCCCGGTTACGCGATGCACTCGCGATGCACGGCACAGTTCGCCGTTAAACGTCTCGCACATGCTTATACCGTATATTCCGTATATACACACCGATTCTCATCGAATCCCGGAGATAGACGCGAGAGCACGTCGCTCCGCCCTTGTTCGTTCTACGAGCGCATCCGCCGACCGGCGATCCGACGATTACGCAAACGCATCATTTGCGTGGCGCGATATATTCCACGGCGTTCCACAGCGCGTCTCTCACGGGTCGTGAAACGGGGCAAACGCTTCCTCGCGCACACGCGCGACTCCGAAGGTAGCAATGAAAATCTATACGCGCGAATTAAGCGAAAGACGATCCGCAATATCCTACAGACACGCACCGCGGCTGACACGCCCGCCTCGGTGGAGTTAAAAGTCCGACAATTATATTTGTCGGAAATTCTCGGTCGCGGTAGCTGCAATCCCGTAAAATGCGCATCCGCGATCCGAAGAGGAAGGCAATGAAGATGCCTTGCTAATTTTCCGCGACTGTTACATTCGTTGCGTTCTCGTTCACCCGATACGAACGTACTTATTTTCAAACGATAATGCATGTGCCACTCTTCCGGGTCATGGTCTATCTCTAACTTTGCCTACGGGCGGGGACTCCGCTTGCTTCCCAAACAGCGTCGTCATATTTTCAACGGTCGAAAAAAAAACGTCTTTGAAGGTAGCGCCAACACCGGGGCCACCATAAATCTCTTTCACGTGGATTTACGAAGAGATCAAACTGCTCCGAAGAATGCGGTATAATGAGAATTAGAGAAATATTGTACTCGTACGGACAGCCCCTTCGTGAGAAGAATCGTCTTACAACAGCGCGCGCGCGCGGTCCTTGAGCTTTCATCTCGGAAAAAAATAATATATGAATGTACTTCTCAATTAACACACTCGGTAGTCGTGTCATTTGGTGAAAACAAGTTGTTGCCTTTCTTTTTATCTTGATCGTCTTCGTTTCGTAGTTAATTAAGTAATTCGGCTTTATATATTTCTCGTCCCAAGTCGTTGCGTGCTATCAAAACTAAAAAATGACTATAACCAAATGACTATAATATCTATAATCAAAGAAACTTAAATACAGATATCACAGAGTCAAATGCTTATTGAAACAATTAAAAATATATTTACGATTACTTAGGCGCAACAAACGCGCGATATTAATTTGAAACGACCAACGATACTCAATGTTCGTTCAGTGTCAAGTTGCACCAGATAAAAACTCTCACTCTCGAAGCACTTCTGTCAATCTCTTCTCTTTTATCTGCACGACTCTCGGTGTTAAATAATTTAAACCAATTAGTCACGCGAGTTAAATGTCAATTAAAAACAAAATGAGTTGCAAATTACTCGCGCGTCAAGGATATCGGTATTGCCTTTTACGGAGCACACATCTCGCGCGCTGCAAGTTCCAGCTTGAACGAGCGTCATAAGGCGAATCAGTTCCCGGTAGTTGTTCTCGAAGCCGGCCAACAACAGCGGCTTTAAGTTGCTTCATCCGGATCTGGGGAACATGTTTTAGAGCGCAAAAGCCGGGTGCGCGCTCGCCCCCGCGTACACATTCTAGTACAAATATTGAAACAAGTTCCCCGGGGTTCTACGAACATGTCCGTCG
Source organism: Pseudomyrmex cubaensis (assembly GCA_014825685.1). Taxonomy (NCBI): domain Eukaryota; kingdom Metazoa; phylum Arthropoda; class Insecta; order Hymenoptera; family Formicidae; genus Pseudomyrmex; species Pseudomyrmex cubaensis. The sequence continues at coordinate 16,663 of QVOA01021715.1, forward strand.
GGTATTATGGCCGGAGAAGAAGTCGAGTAGAAGGCGCACGGGGAACCTCCCCGTGAATGGTGTTCCGTTCGGGAATGCCACGTCGTGCCACAACGACGCAGCAGGTCGGGAAGTCGTAATGAGCCGTCGTGGGAAACGGGGGAGAGAGAGGACGACAACGTCCTCCTCGTTCTCCTTCTCCTTTTCCTCCTCCTCCTCTTTGCTCGCTGCCGGTTCTCGCTTCCAGAAGCGCGGGAAAGAAAGAAAGCGAGGAGACGAGCGCACGCGCGACGCGTCCGGTCTTCGCCGTTTGCCGCTTTTCTCGCTCTACCGCATCGCCGCGATGCACCTGCGCCTCTTCTCGAAGGAGCCCAATTCCGTTTGTATAGAAATAAACGTGAAAATCGGGCAGCAGGTGCCGGTTATACGTGCGGTGAATAGACGGGAAAAGCATTTTCGGAACATATGTATGTGTTCTCAGTTTCTCGGTAATAAATATCTGGTTTCTCTGTTTGGGGCAAAACAATTTTAGAAATTGAATAACAGTTATGCAAAAGAATAGTTAATGCTGGTCGATTGTGGAATATGTTAGCTTTTCCAATTCTTTTGTTTTAGGAATTAATAAAGTTGTCAAACGCGTGTGCGCGCATTTTACAATTTTGCAAATTTAAAAAGTTTGTTGATAACAAATTTTTATGCTCTAACAAAAAAGTATGTAACTATTTTGTGACATACAATGCGGAATGATTCTAGTAGAGTAAAACTTTCGCGGAACACCTGCGAACGAGAAAGATAGAGACGTCGCCGGTCGCGCGCAATAAGAAATATATAAGCGTAGAGTAAGTATCGATTGCACATATAGGATTTATCTGGTCGTATTTTTACGAGAAACGAAGCGATTAATGAATAAAGCCAAATTGGCAATTTGTGCATCAGGGAAATTCACTGTACGTATGTGTGCGTAGTACAAATCAGATATTTTCAGACTTTACGACTCACCGTAATTTCCAAATGGATATAGTCATTCGAGGCGATGACGCTAAGTATAAGCGATACATCAGCCTGTATAAGCGAAAATCCATTTGATCGTCGACGTTGATGAACGCGTTGTAAGCGGCGTGTATGACCGTACACGCTGGGCTATTCACGCG
>QVOA01021741.1:0-10275 GCA_014825685.1 Pseudomyrmex cubaensis
TCGTTTACATCATTGAGACCAAGCCGATTTAATACGAATATAGTACTTAATACGCGTATTAAGCGATCGGTGTAAACTAGGCCATTATTCATTCTACACAATACACATGGACTTGTTAAGTTCATTTTTATGTCACTATATGTGTAAATTTTTTTGTATTAAATATATCTGTCTTTACATGTTTTCTTGTGTTATTTTTGTTGGATTATTATTATCAAGAAATCTATTATTGTGAGACACAATAGTATCTGGTTATCTCATTAACAGGACATTATTATTATTTTCTTTAGGATCACCTGTTATACTGTATGCTACTCACAAGGATATCAGGATAGCAAATGTGTCTCGTATCAATAAGGTCAACATTATTGTTAAAAATCTATCGGAAGGTGCCGCTTTAGACTTCTATTATGAACGAAGACTGATCTGCTGGTCTGACAGTAGCTTGGAGATGATACAGTGCATGCGTTTTAATGGTACATACACAGATGAACGGATGGTTATAGTAAACACCAGCTTAATCTCACCAGATGGACTTGCTTGCGACTGGTATACCGGCAAGTTGTACTGGACCGACGGTGAGAAAAATCGGATCGAAGTGATCAGTATTGACAGTCGACACCGAAAAGTGCTCTTCTGGACAGAAATTTATCAACCACGCGCGATTGCACTGGCACCGATGCGCAGTCTTTTTTTCTGGACCGACTGGGGCGATGTGCCCAAGATTGAACGGGCTTCTATGGATGGTGATCCGCTCTCGCGCAAAATTATCGTATCTGAAGATATATTTTGGCCAAACGGCCTGACGCTTGACTATGAAAAAGAGCTGATCTACTGGGTGGATGGTAGGCTTTGGTTCATCGAAGTAATGAATTACAAAGGTGAAAATCGACGCAGGATCGTTAGCGAGGGTTTGGATTATCCGTTCGCAATCACGCTGTTTGACAATCGACTCTATTGGACCGACTGGAAGACTTGGTGCATACATTTCGTCGACATACGTCAGTCACAGCCACATCCTCGTGAGCTGATTCAAGAAGAAAACATACCCGGTACCTTAGCAATCAGTCGGTATTGCTTGTTTTGTATATTGTGTAATAATATATTAGTAATAAATTTTGTTTTTTTTTTTTTAACATAACATCCGCTATCTTCTGGAAAGATAGATATTATTTTACTTAATAATTAAACACATACGTTTTTTTATATTTTAGGAGACATTGAAATTTTGGACATGAAACGGCAACCTTACGGCGACAATCCTTGCAAACGGAACAATGGCAACTGTTCACATCTGTGTCTACTCGGCGAGAATCCGCGTGGTTATAGCTGCGCCTGTCCTACTGGCGTTAAGTTGGTCGACAATTACACGTGCGCAAGCAGACCGGAGCAGTTACTGCTAATCGTGCAACGTAACGAGATCTGCAAGATCTCATTAGACTCTCCAGATTATACTTACTTCGTGTTGCCGCTTAGCGACATTAAACACGCGATCGCGATCGACTTTGATCCAGTCGATGAGATGTTGTACTGGACTGATGAGCAAGCATTTGCTATAAGGCGTGCTTATCTAGACGGCTCAGGACAGCAAGACGTTATCCTTACGGAGGTACGTGACAATCACAGATTTTGTTCTCTCGGAAATTTACAAGCTGCAAAAATCTATTTTAAATCCATTGCTATATGATATGATTTCTGCAGGTAACGAATCCAGACGGTATCGCAATCGATTGGGTAGCTCGCAATTTGTATTGGACGGACACCGGAACTGACAGGATTGAAGTGGCGCGGCTCAATGGCTCCTGCCGGCGGGTGTTAGTGAACGGAGACTTAAATGAGCCACGAGCAATTGCGGTCGCGCCCGAACACGGTTGGATGTTCTGGACCGATTGGTACGAGAAACGGCCGAAGATCGAGCGCAGTAATCTCGATGGTACCGAGCGCGTGCTGTTGATCAGCAAAGACATCATCTGGCCAAATGGTATTGCGCTCGACCTCGAACGAATGAAGATTTACTGGTGCGATGCCAAAACCGACAAAATCGAGGTGGCTAACATGGATGGAACCGACCGACGCGAAGTCATTACTGATAATTTGCCGCATCTGTTTGGCCTAAGTCTGCTAGGTGATTATCTTTACTGGACCGATTGGCAGCGGCGTAGCATTGATCGCGCGCACAAACTCACCGGCAGCGATCGCGAGGTCATTATCGATCAAGTGCCGAATGTTATGGGAATCAAAGCCGTGCGTTTTGGTCGGGTAAACGTTAGCAATTCGCCGTGCGCTCGCAACAATGGAGGTTGCAGCCACCTCTGTCTCAATAGACCTAATAACAGGTGCGTTTTACAGTAAAACATATATAAGTACAATTCGAATCGTAATGTGCAAGTAAATTTAATGCGAAATTAAAAATCTGTATAGATACGTCTGCGCTTGCCAAATCGGCTACGAATTAACGAAAGACAAGCGCACGTGTATTGTACCGGATGCTTTTTTGTTATTCGTGAAGAAAGAGAACATCGGTCGAATCAGCATCGAAAACGCTAACAACGACAACATTATACCTGTTACTGGTGTTAAAGATGCCAGGTTGGTAGATAATTGCAAATGTTAAACTACCCCTAGACTTAATTAACTAAATCTAACCTCTATGTGCGCAACGCATGATACATACTGTGTTAATGAACACTTCGTTCACGTCTGATTTTTAATGCGCCCAACCTATTGCTAAATGTCTTTCATTTAAGACAGATCGCAATAATAATATAAAAAAACAACAAAAAATATTTGATGTATATAGTATCTTTATATACACTATGTTTTATTAGAATTTTCGAATTTTTAGTGCTTTGGATTTTGATTTGAATGAAAATCGCATTTATTGGACTGATATCAAGTTAAAAACTATCACACGTGCCTTCATTAATGGATCGGATATAGAAAGAATAGTCGATCTCGGCTTGGAATCTCCGGAGGGTATCGCGTTTGATTGGATCGCGCATAATCTTTATTGGAGCGATACTTATACGCGTAGAATAGAAATGATCAGACTGGAAAGTGGCAGCAGAAAAGCACTTCTTTGGCAAAACCTTAACGAACCTAGAGGCCTTGCTCTGGATCCCGAGAGAGGGTGAGAGAAGTTTTTTGTTGTCTTCTTCAGAAGTTTTGATTGCTGGATATTTTGATTTTTAATTTATATTTAATTCTTCTAAAATAATGAATTTAAATATTTCATCACTGTGATGCTTCTCTATCCAGATACATATATTGGGCCGAATGTGGTGGTTCTGGTAGCATCGAGAGGAGTTTACTAGACGGCACGAAGCGACAAATAGTGGTCTCAGACAGTGGCCGTGCAAACGGTCTGACAATCGATCACGCAGAACATAAACTATATTGGGCCGATCCGGGCGCAATCGAATGTTACGATCTAGTAGTGCAACGTCGCAAGGTCATCATCTCGCAGAAGATCCTTTATCCGTTCAGCGTCACCCAATATCGGGACTACATTTACTGGAGCGACTGGAACACGGGCGACATTGAGCGAGCGAACAAGTATTCCGGCGGAAATCGCACTAAAATACATCACAAGCTGGAATCTGTAACAGATCTCAAGGTATTTCACGCGTCACGGCAAACCGGCCGAAATCCGTGCGCAGTTGCAAACGGCAATTGCAGCCATCTATGCATTGCTCTACCAGGACCGAATGGCGGCTCCTCCGTTTCGCACAAATGCTCGTGTCCTACACATTACAATCTGGCGCATGATAATCGTATGTGCTTGGCGCCCCGTCGTTTCATTATTTACAGCCTGCGCAACACTGTAGCACGTTATTTGCCTGACCAAACGGACGATTGTGCGGATATAATGCTACGCATACCGGGCCTAAAAAACGTGCGTGCGATCGAATTTGATCCGGTGACGCAGCACATCTACTGGATCGATGGTCGCACCTTGTCGATCCGTCGCGCTCTCGAAAATCGCACGCAGCAGCAGCACAACAGCGTGGTCGTTGTACCCGGCGGTACCGGTCATCCGTTCGATCTTGCTCTCGACCCGCTTGGTCGACTACTGTTTTGGACATGCATGGAGAACGACGCCGTGAACGTTACGCGGCTGGACAACGGCTCAACGCTGGGCGTTGTCGTGAAAGGCGACGGCGAGAAACCGCGCAACATTGCGATACACTCGCAGCAACGGCAGCTCTTTTGGACCGATGTGGGAAAGAAGCGGGTGCTGCGCAGCAAACTAGACGGCAAGGAGCGTTACGTGATCGCCGAGAGTTTGCCGGATCAGCCGACTGGTCTGGCAATTGATATCACGACTGACATTATCTACTGGGCATACGGCAGACAGATCGATTGCTCCGACTTCAGTGGTCGTAATCGCAAGATCTTGATAGCCTCTGCCACGCAGCAAAGCCCAGTAGTGCATCTGGCTGTGCTTTTCGATTATCTTTATTGGTACAATCGTGACGAGCAGGTATGAAAACATTTATAATTATATATAATATCAAAGGAGTTTATTCATTCTCTGTTAATCGTCTTAAATATGGTTTGTTTATTATGTCACAGACACTCGAGCGGACCAACAAAACATCCGGCGGCGCAACTGGCGAGCGAGTCACTCTGATGTCAACGAGTCGCGCGCTCACGGATATTATCGCTGTCAACGCGCAGGACGATTTACTCATGAAAATGCATGTGTGCAGTCCCTTTAACGACTACGGTGGTTGTTCGCATCTCTGCATAAGCAACGACACAATCGCCAACAACGTCTCGGTGACACCACGTTGTTCGTGTACACGATCATTGGCTCTGTCGGATGACGGACGCACCTGCCGCGCCGCGCCTGCCTGTGGCAGTGATCACTTCACATGCGCCGCGCCGAGTTCGGTCACTGGCAAAGATTGCATACCGGTGACGTGGAAGTGCGACGGCCAGACCGATTGTCAGGACGGCAGCGATGAATTAGGTTGCCCTGTATGCACACGCGATCAGTTCAAATGTCAAAATCACTGTATTGGTAAGCGACAAAAATATATATTTTTTATGTGTGCATATATGAATTGATATATGAATTATAATTTTATATCGTTTTTCTCGCGCAGACATAAACTGGGTGTGTGACGGGAAACCACAATGTTCGGATGGGTCCGACGAGGCGCACTGCTGCACAGCAGGTCAGTTTCAATGTCTCAACAACGGTGTGTGCATTCCCAGTTCAGCGGTGTGTGATGGTTGGGATGACTGCGCCGACGGCAGCGACGAGTCGACACCGACCTGCGCCAGTCTACACAATCCTCATCGTCAAGATGCTGGCCCAGGCGTCACCGGTGAATCCAGCAACGTAACTTACGTCATCGTGGTCCTGGTGGTAATGTCTGTGATAGCTGCGATCGTTCTCAGCTACTATTACTGCCGTAAAAGGTAAATTTGTTAATGCGTTATTTGTTATTAGACAAAAAAATGAATTTTTTTAGGTAATATCTTGTATTTTTATTTTAGATTTGTCGGAAGCGAGGGTCTGCCTGATATACTTCACGACTCTGCGGGAGATCCATTGTCGCCAAAATCGAGCAACCGAATTGTGAAACCGATGTTCACTTCGCAGAAGAATAGAAAAGATGGAGCAGGAGGCGTTCTCAGTGTCGGCATGGATGCTGTCAGGATGTCCATGTTGAACGGGAGTAGCCTTGGCTCCAGCTACGACCGCAGTCACATCACAGGTTGTGTGAATAAAATTACGTTGAATCATAAATTAAGTTTTAATAATTATTGTTCTAAAAATTAGTGTAACAAACGTCATGTTTTCGCAGGCGCGTCGAGTTCTACAAGAGGCAGCTCCGCAGGTGGATATCCTCACGAGACATTGAATCCTCCACCAAGTCCGGCAACAATAGCTAGCTCAACTCGCTGCTCAAGCAGCAACGCGTCGCGTTACAAGCCGTATCGTCATTACAGAAGTATAAATCAGCCGCCACCGCCGACTCCGTGTAGCACCGATGTCTGCGACGAGTCTGACAGCAACTACCCGGCCCGTTATCGTTACGAGAGCGAGCCGTTTCCGCCGCCGCCCACGCCACGTTCCGTCTACCACAGCGACGCGGCGATCAGCTGCCCACCGTCCCCTAGTTCAAGATCATCCACGTATTTCAGTCCTTTACCGCCTCCGCCGTCACCGGTGCCTTGAGGTATTTCTCTCGAAGGAGTAATGGGTAACGTATTTATACCGTCTCTGCTTCATCAACATACTTCAGTATTCTTGCCATTTGTTTTTGTCATTGCGCGCACAAAAAAAACTTGACATGAAAGAGAGATCTGATTGTAGAATATAAAATAGCAGACTGTCATCTTAATTCATGAAAAGATACATTCGGAAATTTGATGATAAAATGCACGAGGAACATTTTGTAGATCAAATTCACTTATAGTTAACACCTGTTATCTTTTCTTAAATTGATATGATTTTAATCCGTACACAAAATTACAACTTTGCTATAAAATTGATTTTATTTCTTGTTTACAGTTCTAACGGTTTGTCGTTTCATAGTCTTTGTTAAAAACTCAATTACAGCAATAACTATTTTGTTCTATCTAAAAAATTTGCAGAGAGTTGTTGTCTAAAAATAACTTACTAATTTACATTAACGCACAAAGTTTTCTGACCTTCCAGAAAAATAATAATAATACACTGGAACTTCACTTATTTTCCCTCTCATTTATAGCGAACGAAGCGCGGGAAACGGCGTAATTTTAACAGCTAATCATTGCAACCGTAATGAAAAACCACTTTTACTCTGCAGCAGTAGTAGGATCCCCTCCGCAAGGAAAATAAGTGAAGTGCTCACATTTTATGGGTGGGAAAATAAATGAAGGTTTAATGTATTGCAATAATGTTAATTTTCTCAACATTGATTATTGTAATATTAATTATTATCAAACTAAATATTAATACTGTTACTTGCTAATAACTTTTTCAGATTTCTTCCGAGATCTTTGGAAAAATATACACATATCGTGATTCAGAAAACTTTATGATTAATAGTTTTTGTGTCTCAAAACGTCAACAAGTGGCAAGATTCTTAAATTATAGCAGAGAAAATATTACCATTAATATAAGTTACCTGTACGTACAATAATGAAAAGAGTAAAGTCGTATGCCAATTCGTGCCTATCTGTCTGTGTGTATATGCGACTCGCGTACTTACACACATACGCGCGCGCGTATTATATTCACAACTTTTATAATTTCTATGTATAGAGAGGAATAAGTGTTCTATTGCAATAATACTTTTGTATGTATATATATCTTTTTTTGTACGTATCTTTGTAAGTATAATTATCGTAAAAATATGCATGTATGAGACGTTGGAAAAGATATTAGAAAAATAGTCTTAATGGACTTTTCTCCTGTTCGCGAATACGTGACATATGACATTTAATTGTGATATAAACGTACACTATATTATTTTATTTGTAATATTACTGTTGACAGCGTGTTGTCTATATATAGTTTACTCATATTAAAAGAAACAGTTAAAAGCGAGGGCAGTTATGACCAAAAGCTGCAGTTATATGTATTGTCAGACTTTTTTATATATATTTTATTATTAATTTTATAAAAAAAACTTCGTTTTTATTTGACATTTGCGTATCATATTCTAGGTATATGTTTTTTTTAAATACATTTTGCATACATCTTATTTTATATGTACATGGATGCAAATTGCGTTGCCTTTCAAAACGTTATGCTACACTGAGTTTAATGAGAGAAGGAGAGAATCAAAACGGATGAAAACTCGTTCACAGAGATGCCAGATCGCGTCGGACACGAGAGAATTGAGGCAACGGGAACTCATCGCCTCGAGCCTCGATACTTTCGCTGCTATCCGTCGCGATCTGGCATCTCTGTTAGTGACTGATATGAACCATGTTCGGTAAAATAAGATTTTGGTAATTTCAGTGGGAAAATAGCGAGTAATAAAGGAATAGTGTGTTCTCGGATCTTAGATCTCGGATGTCGAATGTTACCTAGTGGTTTTATATGTTTTCAAATGGAGCGTCATCAATACTTTTAAAATATACATATTAACATTTATAGAATTTGATAATAAAACATATTTAGCAATATAAAAAAAAAAAGGAATAATAGGATAGTTGTGTCAAAATATATAGAGAACTTATACAGGGTGTCTCGTAATGATTAGTAAACATTGAAGGGAGTGAAAGAGAGTTGAATTTTGAACTAAAAGTTCCTTTTTTTACTTTTGGCTCAGACCATTATTTACCGAGGTATAAACTATTAAAGTTCCCCAATAAGACGGCGCGCATACAAAGTAGGTACGCAAGGGCGTCGCGCGCCGTGCTACATTTCGCGCTTGTCCCGCTTATATTACTCTTTGTTAAACCTTCATTTTAATTTGTTAAATTAATACATGAATAAATAAATGAAAACAGAAATCGATCAACTAATTAACTTGTTTAAAAAAATTATTGATACATTTTCCAAAATTAATGAAGATATAAATAACAATCAATCTGTTGCCAAAGATGTGAGTCGATTTTGAATAATTAGAGGCTCCTGATTGCGAATATGCTGTTAATTTTTCTAGATTGACTCTTGTTTTCGAGCAAATGCTTATGCCCTAAGTATTCATAAAAGAAATAAAGTTAATATAAAAACCATAACCATATAATCTTTATCCATTATTTATTGATATACATTTACAATTTTATTAAAAAACACAGAATATACTATACACCTACAACATTCAGTGTAATAAGCTATGAAAATTATTTCCTTTAAGATTTTCTTCTTTTCTTCACATTTACGGCAAAAATAGCAATCACTCAAGTGATCTTTAGACTCACTTCACACCATAGGTACTGCGAATGCGAGTCCTTTTCTATCATCCTTAGTCTAATTGCGCAGTTATTCAACACATGTTTTACAAACCTTATGTGGTATCTATTGTTTGTCCTGTTGTCTAACTTAACATCCAAAATATGTCTGATACACCTGTTTTACGAAGTTCGTGATATTTTTTCTTTCTTTCACGTCAGTATTATTTGCCACAAATATAACAGAAAACATCAGGATTATTTACAGACTGTTTTTGCAAAGTATTCATTTTCGCGGTGAAAAAATGTTTGTATATTTACTCAAATGAGGCCATTAGTTAAACTAACAATAATAAAATAAGTTCTTGTTATTTTTTTAGAGGAAGATAGTTGATAACGAATTAAATGTACTTTTGTCAAGTAAAGCAAGTTTGAATAATTCGGGAGGTAATTACAATTTAAGAATAGGTCAAATTTGACCGATTTCGATTATTTTATAAAGCGGTCACTTCAGCCAAAGTGAATATATAATACGAAATCTGGGTCTTCAAATATATAAACCGATCTTAAATCTTTGGCAAAATTTTTTTTTGTTCTCAGATGTAATTGACGTAACTCGTGTCTTTTTACGTTTTTATCATTTGAAAAAATGAATACGTAAATAGTTGTCTGTATTATTTATGTCTTTATTAATTTCCTCATATGAGGAAATGTATCAATGATTTTTTAAATAAATAAATTAATTAGTTGATTGATTTCTGTTTTTATTTATTTATTTATGTATTAATTAATTTAACAAATTAAAACGAAGTGTTAACAGGGGCAATGTAAGCGGGACAAGAGCGAAATGTCGCAAGGCGCGTGACGCCTCTGCATACTTTGTATACGCGCCGTCTTATTGGAGAACTTTAATAGTTTATATCTTTCGGTAAATAATGGTCTGAACCAAAAGTGGAAAAAGAACTTTTAGTTCAAAATTCTTTCTTTCACTGCCTTTTTTAAGGTTTACTGATCATTACGGTGTACATATATACTAACGGTATATGTATACTAACATATTAATATTTTCACATCCTGTATACTCATATATCTGAAGATCGATTATGTATCACGTAATTATTTAAGCATCTGAGTTTGTTAGTTAACAATCTTTACATTTGTTCACTTTTGTAATTTTCACTTCACATTGTATGATACACAATTGATGTTGTAAACAACAAAAAATCCAATATGAATATTAACGTCTATTTTAACATCTATTATTAACAAAATGTTATAGTTTAGTTTAGTTAAATTTTAACCTTTAGAGAACTGACATTTTTTCTTGAAATCTTGTAGATATATCTAACAAGGAGAGGTCGCGACGTTGGAACAATCGATTTGAACGAAATTTATAGGATCGATAGATGACTATGTGGAGTATTGCAAGGT
>QVOA01021742.1:0-11495 GCA_014825685.1 Pseudomyrmex cubaensis
TATAATAAGATATAATAAGATATATGTATAGTAATAAGATATTTGTAATATAATAAAACATATGTAGAATACTTAGATATATCTAAGAATTGTGCGTTTAAGTTCATGTACAATATGCGCGAGAAATAGAAAATGCAGAAAAGAAGAAGTTGACGTAGTCTCTCGCGACACGAAGTGAAAATTGACTCTGCAAGAGACTTTCCAACGAGACTTCGCAGCTTAGAGACGGCACACTTTTTTGAGCGGGCAAGTTGCCGTGAAACGGCCCGTTGTTAACGCCAGGTCGTAACCTCTTCTCGGGGTTAGACTTCCAAACGGTGGCCCGTAACCCTGATTTGATGCGAAAAGATCCGGCGTACCCGGCCAATTACAATCTGTTCTGCGGGCGCGTTATGGCGAGCGTGCAGCTCACGCAGCGCAGGGGATGGGTTTCGTGTAGGACAAATTGTCCGGGCTAATGACCCGATCGTTCATTTAATTGTTACGGGCCGGGAACATTCGCGGCGATTGTAAGCGAAATTGTTTCGTTGCGCACTCGCCAATCGACAGAGAAGACCTCGCCTCGTGGAAACACAGCGGGAACATAATATCGGAGACTTGCGACAAACGACCGGGCGTGATAGTCCGCGATTTGTATTTACATCGGCGTTTGTGACTTCCGTTCGAAACAATCCGAAACCTGTTGTATTGTAGTCAGAGACATAACTCGGAATAGCAGTCACACACAGACAGAGAGAACCGAACTATATAAACCCGAAATACTGATAGTAACTCAACCGTAATATCGACCGTATTTATAAGGATTAATTATTCTGCTTCTAAAAATTGTATGTGCTTTTGTGTACATGTGTTCTATATACGTGGGACGATTGATAAATATTCGAGATGACTCATAGAGAGTGAACTTTATTGTAATATACAATTTTACTCGAGCATGCCTAACAATAAAATAAAAATATTAAGTAACCAGATATTAAATAAAAATTATCTTTGTTTTTTATCGAAAAATAAGGATGTAAATGAAAGAGAGAGAGAGAGAGAGAGAGAGAGAGAGAGAGAGAGAGAGAGAGAGAGAGAGAGAGAGAGAGTTATCGATGCCATCACCTCCAAGCGGTATTGATCCTCTCGCCGGAAACGCTATGTACGAACAACTATGCGATGGCGACCCCGGACGCAGTGTAACAACGCTGCGGCATGGTATACATTTTGCAAGAGAGTGCAGTGGCGTTTAAACGTCGCACTAAAGGCGAAACTACTCCCCGGCGCGGAGAAGCGACCGATGCGGTTTTCGCTCACCGCTCGTTTCCATTCGACGGAAATTTATCGTCGCGATTCCGACGGCTCTCGCAACCGTGAAAAGGGCGTGAGTGCGATCGTTGTCGGAACGTTTGCGCCGAAGGGAGAGAGGGAAAGAGAGAGAAAAAGAGAGAGAGAGAGAGAGAGAGAGAGAGAGAGAGAGAGAGAGAGAGAGAGAGAGAGAGACAAGTACGCGAGATGCCGTTTTGCCTCTTCTGCTTCTTCTTCTTCTCGTTATCCTTTTGTGTCGTTGGAACTTGGCCAATGATGGGCCCCCTCGATGGCCACTCTCCCGTTCCGCCCTCTTTCTGTTTTCCACACTTCCTCTTGTGTGTTTCTGCCTTTGAGGCTTCTTTGATAGCGCTCGATAACCAGCTTGGCACTCGCGATCGCGCGCGATAATTGATTGCATCTTTGCAAGGTGCGATTCTTCGAATAATATCTAAGATAAGAGATATAATATGCCGTGATTTTTATTTGGAAAATATATATGTCAAAGCGCAATGTTATTTGAAAAATTCATAACTTTTTTCAAGATTTTTAAAAGATTCATTATATTTTTTCTCGATTTTTTAATTAATATATGTATAAGACATCTGATAATTTTTTTTTCAAGTACGTCAACTAAAGAACTATTAAAAAATGTTAAAAATCCAAATTAATCCTACTATAATGTCAAGAAAAAATAACTACAGATCAAAATGATCGAGACTAGTCTCGCGGCCTGCGGAGTGTGGGGACTGCGAATCCTAAGAGGTTCTGCTTAACACTCAAGAATTTTTCTCAAGCCTATCGTTTTCAGTTAGTTTATCGATTAAAAGACGAACTGTATGGGTTCCCAAAATCTATAAATTTGAGTGAGACATCTTGAATTTTCTCTCTCAAACTAAGCTAACGCAGCCGAAACATTCGTTAATATTCTGTCAAATTTTTATTGAAACTTCTTCTAACGATCTCTTCTACAAAAGAAGTTATTACAGAAGATATTACAGATTAATTGATTCAAATGTTGAAGTATAAACATTATATTGTTTATAGAGAGCTACCAAACGTGTATTTACCAAAATATTTTTTAAATATTATTTTTTTAGTTTTTTATCAAAAAAATGTTAACTAGAAAAAGTCAATAAGTATCGATCCGTTGAAGGGATGCTAACTGTCGGTTTGATCATCACAGATAGTTCCAGTATTTTTTATGTCTTAGTTTGGTGAAGAACACTTCGAGAAATTTGTTTGTCTTCTTCCAGATTGTTTTTTCTCTTGGCATTTCTCTTTGCGAGACCGCAATTAGCAATTCTTGCGTTTGACAGCGCGTCATTAAGTAGCTTAACAGGAAGCCGCTTACGTACATACGGATTTGGAAAAGCATTTGCGCCGCACGGACGTTGCAAATTTCAGAAGGCTCCGTTTGTGCATCCGTTACTTGCGGCGCGCCGCAATCATTTATCCCATATGAATTCGCGTAACATTCCGTTTTATCCGCAAATCTGTAAATCGCGCTGGATGTTTTCTGCTTTACAATACAACTTACGTTTATGATGTAAATCGGATCTTGCTACACACGTTACTTTTTCATTATTTATGTAATATTATATTCAATGCGGATGTTACTTTTGCAGAATTTAGTTTGTCTGCGGCTTGCAGATACAGTTTGTAATACGTTCATTCTGAAGCAAAAATGTTTCTGTTTTTTTTTAATTCCGATTACCGGTTTGTCTTTGACGAGACTAGACGAAAAATATATTTTGAACGTAACAATTGTTTTCAAATTTCTATTCGAAAAATTCGTAGAGCATGTTGTAAAATTCTTCAAATAAGCGGTTTTTAAAAAAACTTTTCTTTATATCAAATAACAATTACATCAGATATTGCAACTGCAAGTTTAGCTTATGCACAAGTAAGATTTTGAATGTGATTCTTGAATCAATTTGCTTAACGTTCGAAGTTACACCAAGTTACATCATGGCAAGTTCGAGCCCAAGTCAAGTTGTTAACAACTCACGCCCACGAGCACTATATTGACTCCTCCTCCGTTCCAAAACGTAAGGTTAAGAGTTATACGCTTGACCCGAAAGTTCAATTGCCACGGCGCTTCTGGCGGTGCGCGCATCAACATTCGCATATACGTACCTACTTAATCGTGAGAACCGTATTACATTCCGATCTGTATCACAACGCACAACGGGAGGATCCCGCATGTCAGTTCGGAGAACACAGGGGAATCGTCTATTATTCCGCGCGAAGGACTCTGCAAGCGCTTGTGCGAACAAGCGTTTCTACGAATTATAGTTGACAGCCCCGGAGATATCATTGATCGTCATTAGGAATATATGCTCCGTTCTGATTTTGCCGCCGGATACAATCATTTGGTTAACGCTCGAAGCTATCGGTACTGGCAGTCTCTCTCTCTCCCACGAGACATTGTACGAGATGCATTTACAAAGTACGTTTTAATGAGGAGACTCGAAACTGTGACTGATACTCTCGAGAATACAAAACTTTCTGATAGAGTATTAGTACGAAAGTCGTTGTAGCGCTTCAAGTTGGAACGTTAAAAACGAGGGTATTAGTTCGGTCATAAAATATACTGATTTACGTCGCGCTTTGTAACTTTTCTCCAGATTCTCGAGTATATCAATTAAAATGCTATAAAAGAAAAATTGACGCAAATGGCGCTCACAATTTCTCAACTCTCCCGCTTTTACTTATTCTCTGCTTTTCCTGCGCTGTTTCTCCAGAGAAACGGTATTATGCTCATCCCTTCAGGGTTACTTTTAATGCGACGGCGAAAGAAATATATCAGTGTCTACGCGTCTCCGGACTTTCTCTCTCTCTCTCTCTCTCTCTCTCTCTCTCTCTCTCTGTGTTTCGCAATTTCAGTGATTCGTGCCGCGACTGCGAAGTCGCGCGTTCGCGGTGTCGCGCGCACGTAAACTTCTGAATAGCGCGCGACATCAGTCGATATCACGTGTAAAGAGCTTTCGACGCACAATGGCGGACGCGTAATGTGAGATTGCCGTCGCGAGCAAACTTATTAATATTTACGCGTTACGCGCGCCAGCCACCGGCGACCGAAACTTTTATCTCGCTCGTTTCACGTGCACATTTAACTTGGTAAGAATGACAGGCCGCGAATGGAACAGGCGGGGAAACTTTCGCGTAGCCTTGGCCGAATTACAAGAAATTGTGTTTTCTTAAGCATTTAAAAGATGACCACATCTTTCACATATCTGAAAACTCGAGTTAATATATATTTAAATATATCAACCAACTTTTTATACATAGATACTTAACGTAAATATATACTTTGATACATGTACTTATAAATGAATAAGTTGCACTAAAGTAAAGTAAATAATCTTCATTTCACATTCCTTCATTTGCATACATATTTCTATTTGCAGGCAAAATTTCGCGTGATGGTGGAGGAGAACGCAGCGACCGGCGCTCGGCTGGACGGCGAGCTGGAACGCGCTAGGGGCGAGTGCGCCACACTTCGGGGCGAGTTGCGTGATGTACGCGGCGCCTTGCCGATCGTTCTAAATAACAACAATTCTGGGGCGGCGGCCGGCAACGGTAGTGCCAACAGCAACAACAATTCCGGCACAGCAACCGCCGCCTCTGGCAGTAACATCATTCCCGGTCAGGAAGTGGAAGTTCAGCAACAGGCGGAGGATGGCAAGCGGCTCAGCGCTGGCAGCAGCCCGATCGAGAAGCGAAGCTCGGCCAGCGATAAATCCGCTAGTCCCATCGACAAGAGAACCAGCCCGGTGGACAAGAAGGACAGGACCAGTCCTATCGATCGGCGAGCTAGCCCTATAGGTTCGCAATCTGTGATAGAACTTTGACTATCTTTTTTTTATGTTTTATTAATCCTTGATTTTGAATTTGTACTTACTATGTTTATTTTATATTTTTTTTTTTACATTTCTTTAGTATAGTTTAATTTCTTTCTTAATATATTTTAAATAAATGAATTTTTTTCTCAGTATATTTTAAATAAACGTATTCAAAGTTGTAAGAGCAAATCAACCGTTCGGAACACGATAAGTAGTGTTTTTTTTAAAGATACCTTTTGATTTACATAAAAAAGACTTACGCACGAATCTTGCTCGTCGAAAGAACGAGATCTCCCGGGGAGTTTTCCCGCTTGAATTTATTTTGCGAAAGTATTTTCATAAAGACAGCGCGCGGCAGGAACGGAAATACGCTTAACGCAAACTGAAAGTTATCGACTTCGCGCGAGCTTCGGCTCGGGATAAGACTTTTTAAGAAGTTCGCGCGCGCGGAAATGAAATTTTAAGACGACGCGAATGTTTCTCGCGTTTGTTTTGACTTTTGTCCGTCGAGTTATTCCGGAATATCCTACAGTTGTTGTTTCGACGGTCGGTTCTACGGTTTTCCTCGGTGATCTCTCAAGTCTGGACCAACATTTCGAACTACTTATTGCAACTTGTGTAAGATGTAGCTGAGTTTCTTTCAAACAAACATTGAAAATCATTCAATTTGCGAACTACAATAATGGTCTGTCTGTTACTAAATTTTACGAGATTTTTAACGCACACGTTTTAACCCGTCACTACACTGGTGCGTATGTGCACCAACAAAAATAAGAAAAACACAATTTTTTCAAAACGTTCTTTTTATTTTTTTTATTTTCACTAAAAAGAATTGTTTTGGGACATTTTTAACTAATTCCATTCGATCTCTGAAAATTTTTTACCCCTATTTTCACTAGTTTTAAATTATTTATTAACTCATTAGTGGAAAATTATTAAACTTCAAACATGCGAAGTGCAATATTGCACTAGTGTGGTGACAACGTATACCGGATTGAAGTGTGGTGACGACGAGTTAACACACACATTGCGTACGTTACTCCGCATTTTGTTGCAGCTGTCACAGTCAAAACTGCGCGTCATCTCCGTCACAGAATAAAATCTTGAAAGTTTTAGCACTCGGTTGTTAAATACATGCATTCTGTGCGTGTACGACGCGCAGGAGAACGTTATTAACACGTTCGCGAAAGACCTACTTACGGAAGATCAAAGACACGGCGTGTGTAACATTATGCAATTCGTGTCCGTTCTCTCTCACTCATCGAGGAGAGTTGCCAACAGACCCACTTAAGGGAGAGTGGACCCGCGTGTGCATGCAAATTCGACGAGACGAGTGCATTTCCGAGGACCGGTTCGGTACATCGGGTCAATCGATCACGCGCGCGCTTCAGCGTTTCGTAGCCGAGAGATCGCCGGAAATCCCGCCTTATCGAGCGCATCCGTCTCGAACGCACATTCCAAGTAAAGGCTGGCTTCGTTCCAGCGATTTCTCCGTATATACGCGTCAATATAAGTCGTTTTTCTCCGTCTGTCGCGTCTTTGCACTACCTTCCGATTCGCCATAATCGAGTCTATCTCGTCGTCCGCCTCCTGAATCGAGTTCCTCGCGAATTTCTTTCCCGTCCCGCAACGTGTTTAAAGAGAAACGGAAAACGCAAAACGCGATCTGAACATACACATCATGTCGAACCACACAGTTGAATGATTAATTAACGCTCGATTTAAATTACGCGCTGATTGCAAACGGACTGTACATCACTCTCCTCGCGCCGCTATAAATCCGTTCGTGTTAGTTAATTGAATAAAACACACTGAACTTATTACTACACTAATTCGAATGTAATTACAAATTCGATTCGCGTTATATTGGGAAATGGATATGTCCGTGTTATAGCTGGGGACGAAAGTGGCGTTTTCCTACCGATTGCTTCCAAAAAGGAGAAATTTGTATTTGCGCACTTTTTTGGTCAAAAAATATACGTGAAATACACGTATCGGTAAAATATACAGTCAACTCTCCATATTTGCGCAGATATGGGGCTGTAGGGAGAGAGAATTTTTTTTTATATACTGTGATATAATAATAAATCAACGACATCACGAGCAGTTCATTGCGTTGTAGAATAAAAAGCGCGGAAACTTATGTGTGTTAGTTTGATTACAACGCAATATATGTGAGGACGCAAATATCGAGAGTGCAAATATATATAGGGATATTTACACATTATTTTTGTTAAGTACTTTATATTTTTCTTTTTTAAAGTTTTTTTTTTAAAGCAGTCTATCTAGTTAGAAAAAAGATCGATAACTCCATTCCTTTGATTTTTCTCTCCGCCAGAACGAAGAAATGGCTCGCCCTGTCGAAGTCCGAGCGAGAAGGCCCGTCGTCCCTGCGCTCCCGCCCTTGAGAAGACGCGGCTGGGAGGTGGATCCGGGGGCAGCGTCGACTCGCGATCGGGCAGCGCCAGTCCGGATCGGGGATCGGCCAACCGGGCCGGCTATCTGCATCGCGGCAGCAACGAGCGCTCTAGCGCGGAACGACTGCGGATATCGACCAACCGCGACTCCTTGCGATCCAGCAAGGAGATGAACGATCACGAGCAAAAGAACGCCGATAAGGATCTAGTAGACGGGGACGCGCGAGGCGACGAGGACAATGAACCGCCCGGACCGGCACCGGGCAGCAGACCGTCATCCCCGGCTAATTCCCTCGGTGGGTAGTCCGGACTTTAATTATGAACGACCGATTCTTTCTGACCCCCTTTGAGAGCGCGGATTGTCCTTGATAGCGGTGCGCCGTCCATTGTGCTACCTGCTGAGAGAAATCTCAGAGCGCTATATCGCTCAGACACATGGCCCGTAAGAGATAATCAGATACAGAAATCCCGTTCCGAGTTTTTCTAAAATTAACAACGGCGTTCTCGAGAATTGCGGAAATCATAATTCTCACGTCAAGAGACAAAAAAAAAAAAAAAAAAACGATTTACTTTTTTTTTTAATCTTCTTTCTTATCTTTTATCTTCTTTATCTGCTGCATTTTTCATTGATAAAATCAAGTTAAAAAATAAAAAAGAAGCTAAAGTGTCTTTTTTGCAATAATTTTTTTAAATTTTCACGTAAAAGATATAGTTTATGTATACGAGATGCAAATTAATAAGCCGAGATAAATCTTCGAATTGAAGTCAATTGTTGTGTACTTACACACTTAAAAAAATAATATACATATATATAAAATAAAAATATATTACATATATACAATATTATACATATAATACATATAAATGATAACAATATATTACATGTGTATAATATTTAGGCTACGCAATAAAATTATGCAACAAACACAAGGAGAACGCGAGGCAATTGCGTATTATCTTATATGCATGATCGCGTTGTTCGATCGATTATCACGACTGTGGGCGGAACATGAAAAATTAGACTATGCTTATCGCAACACGCTGTCTAGATTGGAGATCGCGGTACGGAGAAACGATGTTCGCGTGATGAATACTCGTATGAGACCGTCAATAGATACCATCCTCCACCTACTTCTGAAAAATTCTTATTCTCTGATTTAGTTTACAAACCTCCGAAGGGAGCGAGCAGAAATATTTTGCACATCCAGCATCTGACTCCTTATTTTTCTGCTAATTGAATAATAAAGAGAGCTCTGTGTACGAATATTTATGTTACGAATATAAATAAATTTGATCATTTTTTTCTTGGACATGCAGGAATCGGCGATCCGGTAGTGGCATCTCGACTGTCCAACATTCACGGGGGTGGACACGCGGAATTGGCCAGTGCCCGGAGATTGCGGCTGGAGAACGAGAGATTGGTGGCCGAAGTCGCCAGGCTGAGGAGGCTGTTGCTCAGTGGCGCGGCGCGCGGCGAAGTCGGCTCCGAGGACGCCGCTTTGGAGGAAGAGGCCCGCTTCGTCGCCCTGGAGATGGAACTGCAGCATGCGAAGGAGGCGCTGCAGGCGTTGAAGGCTGATCGTAAGCGGCTCAAGGCGGAAAAGTTCGATCTTCTCAATCAGATGAAAGCGCTCTACGGCACTCTCGAGGACAAAGAGCGCGAACTTCGCGATTTTATACGAAATTACGAACAGGTGAGTCAGCGGATAGCAACTTTCGCAATATTCCCTGCATGTTCTCGAATGCTCTCTCTTTTTTTTCTAATAACACACAAAGTCGTTATCTGTAAACTTGAAGAAGAGCTTTGTGAACAATGATGAAAAGTACGGCAAACAAGTGTTCTCTTTCAGCAAGCGCGGGAAGAGGAACGGGGGGGAGGTGATTAAACGATCGTTTTCCGAATAATTCCGTCGATATGGGGACAAATTGTAAATGATTTTAATATCTTTTGGAATTTCTCATAAAGAAGCATTAATGTAGAAAATTCTGCCGATGGAGGAATTTTACGTTTATTCTTAAGAGCAAAAAGAACGTTCTTCCTTGGCGGAGATTTTTTTTTTTTATACGAGAAGATCTCGAGTGGAATATCGTTAGAACCGACGAGAGATATCGGGACGATTTTTTTTTTGTCCAAACGTCGACAAGAATGCCCTATAATAAACGCTCTCTATCGTTGGCCGCATCTGTGACAACGATATTTCCACGATATTCACAACGGGAGGATCAAAAGACGTCCGCTTTTCACGTCCGCCGTGGTGAAACACACGTCGCGTATATAACTCATCTCCGGGTGGAAGTCACGTTCGCGAATCTTAATCGCGATGTTTTACATTCCGCAAATGGGAGCAGTAAACAGTTGGGGAATAAGTAACTCTAATGCTTCTCTCGCAAATTTGCATATCTCATACAGTAGGATCGATTTTCGATAGGCGTCGCCGCGCGGCGGCGAATGAATTAGGAAAGGAGGCGAAAACGAGAGAGAGTGCTTCGCCGCACTCGATATTTATGAACGTTCAACTTTCGAAATCATCTCCTCGGCGCGCCATAATTTTCTCTCTCGAGTTTGTCTTTTTTTTTTTTTTTTTTTTTTTTTTTTCGAGAAAAACGAACCGAGGTATATTTGCTAATAGCAAATCCATTATGAGACGGTCTATCAAAGCGCGGGAGAGATGAAGAACGCAATGGGATATCAACTGAAACTTTTCGCGTAATATAACGTTAGAATATCCATTAAAAATCATATAGAACGGTCTATTTTCGTGAGTTTTTTTTCCGACAGTGCTTGAAATAGCATTGGGGGAAAAGCCACTTATTTTTTTCCTGAGCAGACGTATTAATTGCCGCCGGTATATAAAAACAAAATGACTGCGAGTCGCGAGCGCGTGTTAGGATTTAAAAATATCTATCTTACGAAATATCTCTTTCTCTCATTTCGCTGTGAGACGTTGCATTTCCTCAATTCCATTCCGATATCGTCAGCAATTTTTCTTTCGACCTCTCGGTCTCTTGAATTTCTCACAACAGAAAAAGTAGTGAACAAAATTTGACAGCATTTTCACTCCGTCGCGTGATGAAAATTCTGCTGAGATTTTAAAAAAATCTCCGCAAAAATGATGAAGTGGAGCTTGACCTCTCTTTCTCTCTCTCTCTCTCTTACTCTTTCTCGAGCGATTCGTTGTCGTAACCGCGCGATTGTTCGATAAAAATGCGACACAACTCGACGCGCGATACGACGATGAATGATTCAACCATTAAACCGTAACAAAATTTTCCGTCCGCCCGTTAAAGCGAAACCGGCTAATGAAAATTGAGAACAATGTGAAACGACGACGAAATCGCTCCGCGGTTTTAATTTCGCTCTTTAATGCGTCTTTATGAAGCCAACGCGAAAATATTGGTAGAGAATAAAACAAAAAAAAAAAAAAAAAAAAAAGCCGTCATTGTGCGAACGTAGTTAAAACTTTTTTATACGCAATCGGTACTACTGTTCATTTTTTCTCCTCGAGCAATTAATTAGTAATTAGATCGTTCTTGAAACTTTATTAATTTACGAGCACGCGCGCGCGCGTGCGAAGAGTGTTGTTTTAGGAGAGGTGTTTGCATATTAAATCGCGCGCTGAGGAGCATTACAGAATTAAAAAGTTATATCCACGATCCCGAAGATGCTCCCGACGGTCGCTCACTGACCGCGTTTCAATTTTCTCGGGAGCGCGCGCGCGCGAAATCGAGACCGCAGGTGCAGAAGCGACACGTACTCAGCAATATAATATTTTGTCTGTTAAATACTTTCATTAAACTTGCCGCCGGAATTTCTCATTTTACCGAGACCGTTATGACCGAGCTGCGTCGGGACCGCGGTCATTTCAATTCCGTTAAATGAACAGCGGCGTCTCTCTCTCTCTCTCTCTCTCTCTCTCTCTCTCTCTCCTCTCTCTCTCTCTCT
>QVOA01021761.1:0-42432 GCA_014825685.1 Pseudomyrmex cubaensis
TTTTTTTTTCAAGATGCTATACCACATATGTGAATTGATATGCAAGTTTTTCACGAAACGTCAGTTTACGTACAGAGGTTTCGATCATTATTGTTATTGCACGTATATACGGTTATTCCTTTATACACGTACATGTTAACACACGTAAATGATTGATGCAAGAAAGGCATTAATTTCGAAAATTCAATATTTCAAAACTTTACCTATTCCACACAATTTTGCAATTGAAATACTCCACGTCGTGGCAATTTTGCGAAATTCCTTCAAGTATCTGTCCATCGATTAAAGTCGTTTCGCGACGATTTATCGGCAACAGCGAAGAAGCAGCTCTAGTCGGAATTACTTGTACGTATCACAAGTCGCGTGATCTACGCGAACAATATCATTCGTCTTGCTCAACCGCGACGCTATTATGAGAGGCACGTCACCGCGATTTCGTGCAACGACCGGCAAACAGCACAACCTGCGCCATCAACGAACACGGCCACAGTTACCCGAGGCCTCTCGTCACCTTGACGAAAACAATATCTCATAACCGCGAGAAATATGGACCGCGAGCGCGCGCGCATGCGACACGGAGATTTCGTGTAATTTAATTTCCTGCTCGGTTGCCTGCATTGTCCGAACGATTGCGCTTCGGGATGAACTCGGTCAAACGGAAGTGTCGTATACGAACACGCGCTTCTAACCGTTAGCAAGTGTGGAATTATCTCACAATGGGGCCTTCCCACGTTTTACCCGGCAACAGAGAGAAGAAACGGGCGAGAGAGAAAAAGGGAAGGGGGAGAAAGAGAGAGAGAATCCTTCGCTTATATATACTCGCGGTACATACAAATGAACGGGACACTGCTCGAACCGCCATAAAAGGACTGCACCTGTGTGGCGGCGTCGGCCTTTTCGTTGCAACTTTTGCCGACTATGACCTCTCTGCCACCCTCCCTCCCCCACACCTTCCGTCCTTGCCGCCGATTTACATGCCGAAGTATGTTGGTGAAGAGGTGGGCGCGGGGAGAACACGCGTTTACGTATCGCGCGCGGCGGCTGATAAACTCTTGATAAAAGTCGGATACAACGCCTGTGTGTGAAAAATGCAAACTGTTTAATGAAGATAAATTTAACTGTTTCAACGAAATGAATTAACCCGCGAAAAGCGGATGTTTAAACGCGGGATTGGAACGTAATAGTTGATGACACACGCTTGTCTGACACGCGTGTTTTTCGCAAAAGTATACGAAAAAGAAAATCTAATACAATATGTGCAAGTGGAAAAATCTGTAGATTACAGATTGAGTTTTGCAACGTAACTCGTTGCAGATTTTAGACACACGTTCCAGATATGCGATTATAAGGACGGATAGATCGATCGAAGTACCGGTGATATTTAAAGCAAACTCGCGCGATGGTTCACGTAAAAGTGGACAAGCGCTATTTTTGCGCGATCGAATGAGATCTGCGCGGGGACGCGGTTCACAGAAGACAATTAGCTTCTTTGCGAATAGCATACGTTTGCATACGAGAATAACGCAATAAAATTGTACGTGGGACGTCGGGTTGCACAATAACGCGCATGATAACTGCCAAGCGTTATGACTTGGAATACAAATACGCGATCTTTTTTCGCTAGTAGACAGAAGTCGTTATTCATAGACGGACCTTGTATTTAAGATCGTCTTAAGTTCATCTTCAGATATAGTCTAATAAGACAGTCCACCTCAGTAGCATCTTAAGATAAACTCGAGACGATCCTCCAAATATAATCGGACTATGAGTACATCGGCCCTAGACTCCATTTTATTAATTGCCACGTGCGAATCTACTCGAGAAGTCGATGTATTTCTTCGGTAATATGTTTTCCGAGAGTATATGAAGATGATTCTGATGCACATATACCTAATTTCTCCGTTGAATGTGATGCAGACAATTAAAATTTTACGTCAAGAAAACTAAAGAGAGAAAACGCGCATTAAGTGTTCATCAAATGTCTCTTCAGCGCGCGTAAGTTAAAACTTTTAATACTCAAAGGCTTGCGTAAAATTTATACTTTTACGAACATTCGCCACAAGTAATGACAGATATTGTGTTTCTTCATTACTTAATTGCATAATGATTTTAGAGAGTCTTTGGAGACTCGACAATATTACAAATTATACATATGTTCCGTGTAACGAGCCTGTACTCGAGACTGAACGCAAGTTTGCATCTCTGTGAGGCAATCGCGCGCGTCGTACGATAAAAATTAAAAAAAAAAAACTCTACAATACTTCAAGTGTAACTATTCAAGTGATATCATCGCGCGCTAGATGAGCGATGTTGGAATATACACACATAAGTACACAATCAACCGCGAGGCGAGCGGATACAGGTGCGAGTCGGGCGAGAAAGTGAGAGACACCTCAAAACAGGCGCAACAGCCACGTGGCCGCTGATTACAACGTCGCCGCCAGCCGATTTGTAGATCGCATGTATACGAGAGGGATGCGGGTTCCCCTCTTGCGCGCTAAAACACGCCACGGGGGGGATCGCGCGACTAAATTTAAATACTCGCCCGTGTATCATTAACAAAATGCGTCCGCGGACGAGAAACGTTGTGCGGGACACGATCAGCTGGCCCCGCATACGGGGCCCGGTCGTCGCCTCCTTCTTTCTCCCCCCGTGACAATTCCCTTCCTTTTGACGGTCAACCGATTTCTCAGCCCGCTTCAATGGGTGTGTATCCCATCACCCTCCAAACAACGCGGACAGTCGTCATACAGATCGTCGCGTGGGTCGCACGACTCTCCACAAGGCTGTTTTAAAATTCACCCCACCGAGAACGCGTGGTCTCTCCCGTCTTCCCTTTTCCCTCTACGTGCTACACGTTTCCTCTCAGCCCTTCCGCCGTCATTATGCATGTTATTACGGTTGCTCATGATTGCGCTCTCGGAACCGCGCGCGCGGGATTTAGCGCGTCGCGAGTGTGTTTGCGGAAGCGCTCTTTTATATCGATATACGTAACTCCGCTCCGTTAAATTACATAGCGATGTGTAATTGCGGCAGTGTAGCTCATGATCTTTTAATGACAAGTTAATGACACGCGTGTAAAACCGTACACTCGGCTGCTGCTGCTCTTTCATTAACACAAGTCGCTCGTTGAATGTGAAAAGAGATTTCAATCTTGAAATTTCTTATATTATCTAATTTTTTATATAATTACGCGTAAAAACGCGCGGAATATATGAACCGTGTCGAAAATTGTAAAGTCATCTCAAACACACGTCGTATAAAAAATTACATAAGCATCAACCACCGCAAGACAATCAAGTCTAAATTTAGAGCGTTATATATTATTACTCGGCCTCTTAATTACCGCGTTTGCTCGGTCGTACGTCATTTCATCCGCCATTGCAGCGAGCACGAGTCGCGTGTGCAATATCATGGGACTTTTATCGAGCGGCCATAACCATAACCGTTCGTCGCGTGCTTCACGACGTACTCGCGCGGAAAGCGAAGCGGCACTTCCGCGGTTCCGTAAATACGAGACGCGCGCAGAGAGATACTTTCCACAGACAAACTGTAAGCGCCGTGAGTGAGTCGACGAAAACGCAATCGTCGATTCCGTTGCTCGCGCGAGTTTTATTCGTCAGAGAAACGTCAGAGAAAAACGCACTGAAAAGAGCCGAGACTGCAATTTTCGAGACGTCATCGCGCAATCGCACACACGCCGACAGATACGCCTCGCGTCCGTCGTTGCGTCTCGTTTTCCGGCGCACTTGCGTCAAACGCGCAAAACTTCCGGCGTCGCGTGTGCAACGGCGATATGAATACACGCGGATTCTTGAATGGGAGTTATATTGCGACCGCGGCAACCTCGTTCTCCTCCCCCCTTGTTCTCTCTATCTCCGTTATTGCGTCTGATATAAAGACGCGCTAGTGAACGTATTTAAAAAAAAAAAAAAAAAAAAAAAATTAATTAATTTTTACCGTCACGAATATGTGAAAAATAATTTCACGATATATTAATTAACGCGTTTTCTTTAAAAAACGATTATAAAGACCGTCAACATATAAACATGTCTAGGAAGATTGTAAAATCTAGTTTTTTTTTTATTTTTACAAATTTATTTTGCTATGCGCTTCAGTGAAAATTCTACAGTAAAAAATACTTACGCGAAAAGAAACTTTTTAGTTAAAAAAAAAAGTTTAAATCTATTATAGAACTTGTTTTGTGTAAATCTATGGTGTATCGCACAATATAATTCCAGAGACTTCAACTTTCAACGCTGCAGAAGTTGTTCCCACACCGTTCAGAAGATCGAAAATCCGAATCTCGTTGCTACACCTGCTTCAATCTTTCCGATAGAATAGCGGAGCGACGAGCTGATGCAAGAGCGGCGAAGATGATCGAAAAGACCGAGAGGCAACGGCCGTCGACAAAAGGGACAAGAGAGAGAAGTCGACGAAGAAGGGCCGTGTTGATGCACGTCGCCGTGCTGGATTCGTCCACGAGCGAGGAAGAAAGTCGATAGGGATTCTCGAGAAACGAGCGCGGGAAGAAGCGAGCAAGCGAGCGAGAGAGAAAAAAAGAGAGAGAGAGAGAAAGAGAGAGGAGAGAGAACACGAGCTGAAAAAGAGGAGAGAGGGGGAAGAGAGAGAACGCAGGAGGGAACGCGAGGAAACCGGCAGAAGGGACAGAAGAAGAGCGATATCGCGCTCCCTTCTCTCCTCGAGGGTGGCGGAAACTATGCGATCGATAGTTGAATGCCCTCTAGTTGACATGCGTATCCCCTACCTGCTTCTCCTGCACAGCCCGGCGGCCGTGATAACTCTTCCTCCCTGCCCTCCGTGGTCCCTTCTCGCCCTTCGGGCTCTTTTTCTTCCTTCCTTCCCGCGTCCGTGCCACGTGCGAAAAGCGATCGTATCTCAAGCACGCAATTAGAAAGGAAAAAGGAGAAAATTTGCGATACATCGACCGACGAGATCGACGAGGCGGAAAAAATTCGGGGGACAACACCAGTGGATGCGATCGGCCGGAAATCCGTCGACGAATTTTGTCGCACACTTCGAGCAACTTCGATTTTATTTCAATGTGATTTTTATTTTTCTTTTTTTAGAGATCACGCAATTTTTTATATCTATATTACTACTATTGCAATTAATTTAAATTCGCGCGTTATTTACGTGCGGTTACCGATGTAAACATCTTGTTCAATTGACTCCCTCTTACGTTAGTCAAATCAAGCGCGATATACAATTACGACGATACTCGTACGAGATAGAGTAGATATTCGATTGTTCAATCGTTCAGCACCAATAAAGACTGAAACGCATCGTGACATTAGCGCGCTAATTTGCAAATTAATCGGAATTCTATTAGTATTAATCGAATATTGTGTATGGAATTATATTTATTCGAGATCGATTTGTACCGCTCGTATTAATGAGAGCCGTGAGAGAACAGTTTTTATACCGAATAGCGCGAGCGGGTAATTTACTCGACTAACTCGATGTGACCGCACGAGAGGGAGAGAGAGAGAGAGAAAAATAACACTCCGATTTCCAGATTTAAAGAGAACACACGCACACGCGATTTAAAAGTCTTGCCGGACTCTCTCGAAGACTTTTGTATTTTCTATGGAGCGAATGCAACATCGCGGTTTTTTTTCTTCCACTTCTAACGCGTGCGGCACGTAAATGCCGTTAACGTGCCTTTATAGAGCGCGACGGTGAAATTGCACGGTAGAAGGGATACGTTGTTTTCCGCGAATTATGAAAGCCGTAAAGCGAGCCTTTCTTTGCGCCACCGTATCGCGTTAATCGGCGGAAAAGGCTTTCGCGTTTTCTTTCCACACGCAGACGAAACGTGTTTTTTTTTTTTTTTTTTTTTTTACGCGACCGCACGAGCAAATAATGATAAGTAGATAATTAGCGGAATCGTGTCGCGCGTGCGTTTATATATTACGCGTTTGCGACGCGAAACGCAGTTAAGCGTTACCAATAGCCAATCGAAAACAATCGCTATCTTGTCAAAGTTTCTTCGACGTTCGACTCCATTCTTTCGAAAATATCACATTCTTCAGATACGATCAATGTTTCGGCTGGTTGGAAAACGTCTTTCGAAGAAGAAAGGCAGATCACTACTGAACTTTGGAATTTATTCCTGTTTGAGACTCCGACTGAGACGCAAAACGACGTAAATTCTTCCACGAGAAAACCTTGATATGAACAAAAGTATATCGCCGAGTATACTTCGTTCGATGACATATTTACCCTTTGCAAATGCCAACATGTGGTGCAAAAAAACTTATATACGCTGTATGAAACTTGATATCGTTTGACTCAATGATAAAACTTTGTGATATTTTTCTATCTTTCTTTTTCTCATACACACATACAACTACATAATAACAAGAAAAAACTTGTGTTTACACTCACATATATATAGTTTTGTAATAAATTTCCAAACTTTGTCCGAAATTAATAAATTATTAAAATTCTTCAAAGCAAAACGGCAATCAAAAAATTCAAACAGAAATAAACATACACTAGAAGACACGCATACGCGAATGAACGTCATTCCAACACATACACACACACACATCTCTCGTATATAATATTGTAGCTATTATGTCATCGCAGACAGCGCGTAGTTTGTTGACGTCAATCTCCACGTCGATCTACGCTCAAATGTCTCGTGTGGTAAACACAAACAACCGGAGAAACATGGGAAAGAATTGTTTGCGGCAAACGGGCCAATCAATGCGCGCAACCGCGATTCCGACAAATTGGGTATGCGTTGTATCGCGAGATAAACAATCGTGACGTACGTACGTTTGGAATTGAGCAGTCTGACGTAAATTGCGTTAGCGGCTTCGATGTTTGCATCCGGTTGTTGCACCGGATGAAAAAAAAAAAGAAAAAAAAGAAAAAAGATATTACAATCGACGCGTAAAATGATCATTTACGAGGCGAGGTATCGAAGTTACAATTCGGCTCAATTATTTTCATGCGCACGCGTTGTGCATCAATGTAAAAAAAAAAAAAAAAAGACAAACACAGTCGGGAAGCAAATGACACGTTCGGCGGTTCCTGAGAGCGGGAATTACATCCGCTAAAAGTGTCATTTCTCAGGCAAGTTATAATTTTCACGAAAACCGCGTGCTACTGCGCCGCGTCGTTAAATGCGTCACGACCTAGAACTGTCATTTCCCCGTGACACGCGGGAGCCGACATATAGAAATCCGGACAGTTCTCATTTGTTGCTCCGCGAACATATATCGGCGAATTCATTGATTTCTCTCTTCCATGCCGAATCTTTCCCACAGCTGTTCCGTGTATTAATTTATTATTGATCGGTTTAATTATTAACTGCCCGTGAAAAATTCAATTTCGCATCTGTTGATTCGATCTAATTATTATGTACAATTTAATTACGCCACGTGTGCGTCGGATAAGACAACATCACAAACAGCTTGACGTGACGTTGACTGTCTCATCGCGTCGTTTCACGAGAGAAAACGATTGTCGCGCGCGTATAATTTGAGAAAAATTGCAAACAAAATCTAGAACGCGCTCATCGTGCGACGTGTGCGCGTTCGAAAGTCGGCCGTGCGCTCGCGCGCATGTTTTATGGCAGCGACGAAATTGGCTATTATGTGGTGCAATATAATAGACGCGTCACCGATTAAGGTGGCCGTTAAGCAGAAGAGAGTTTACGTCGAAAAAAAAAATTCGCACTGTCTTGCTAACTGTGAAATCCTGTTCGAACGCATAAATATAGCATCGAAGAATGCGGTATATCGAATGACGGCGATTAAGGAGGAACGCGATTGATTCTGAAAGCTGACCCGATGCTAATTGCAATGCCTTGATGGATGTGGGTCGTGGAGTTTTTACGCGAACATTCTCGCGCACGTCCTTGCTACATTAAAAAATATATGCACGTACGTGTTGGTTTATCCTTCGCGCTTTTGCCAATTTCCTGCTCGTTGCAGGAAAGCTATATCGTTCTGCGTATAATCCGAATGTGACTGATAACTCATTACTTATATATACACACACACATATAAGTTGTACTAATGATAGATTATTAATCACGATCTCGCGACACTTATCTCGTCAAGAGATAACGTACACGTGTTTCTCTGAAAATCTTTCCGCGAAAGATGACGAGCAAGCGGAAACAAATAAGATTTGTTGTTTCGAGAAAGCTCACCGGGTAAATATTGCGCGACTTCGCGAAATCACGTTAATCCTAAACGTGACGGAGCCACGTTTGGAATAATGAACGCGAGAATTCGATACGATACTTTCGAGATGACGTATATCTTTGACCTATGAGTAACACTTTCTTGCGCAGACAGATAACGTCAATAACAATTCTTGAAACGCCAGATTTAATTTTATAGACGTGTCAGAGCATCAGAATAAAATCTATCGTTAAAAGAGAAGGGACATTAATTAACGAGGATCGTGTTTTTTGTGAGCGCTAAATGAGAGAGAAAGAGAGATTCATCATATTTGTCTATTTAAAAACATTTATAAAATGTTATAATTTTTTTATGAATCAAGGAAACAGTTTTATTTTCTTTGACGTGCCTTCAGCTCTCAATTGCATTTCTCGGCGCACAAACTCTCTCGAAAGATGTAGCAATATTATAGTTTAGATAATTAATGAAACCAGAGTGTCTGTATAATTAATGTGTCAAAGCCGATATCATTCACTCTGATAAATGAATATTTCGCGATGTATCCGTAAAAATATAACGCGTCGACTATTCCGTCCTCTTTATTATGTTTCAATTCGTCGCCAGGTACAGGAATAACGTACGGCAATAGCAATGACATTTTCAATTGTCCGCGCGATACCCTCCGCGCCGCCGTTCGGCGAAAGAGAAACACGTCCCATTTCTGTCTATCAAGCTGCTTGGTGGCGGGTGGACATAGACAAACGATGCCAGAGGACACTATCGATTACTGCCGCGCGGCACATAGTCTCTTCATTCTAACTCCGGTCAACGGAGCAAAAGGAAGAGAAGCGTGTGCGTAGCCACGATCCACACACGCTCTCTCGTGTGTCTTTTTTCCCGCTAGCGCGCGCGCACTCGCGACGTCATACGAAGACATACACATGGTTCGCCAAAAGAGAGAGGGAGAGAAAGAGAGAGAGAGAGAGAAACCGGAGGGTAAAAAATACAACACACGGGGAGGAAAAGAAGGGAAAGTGGTCGGACTGCTTTTTCAAAATTAAACGAGCACCTGCTCTCTCGTCGGAATTCGCTCGAAATAGCGAACTTCGCTTTTAACAGCGCCGTGGAACTAAATAGATATTATTTCATGATGGTGCTGAGATTAGATACTTGCTAATGCTAAATTTAGAAAACATGCCGGTGTTTAACACGCGCTTCGTACTAATTGGACTAATGAAAATTTAATAACACACGTTTTTGTGTGTATACGTTAAATAAATCACAGATTAACTGTGTACACACGAGAGAAACCGCGTGCTTTGCACGTTTTATATTCTATGTTCTCGCAAATCCCTCAAAATTTTGTTACTTCAAAACGTTTATTCGCGCGTGTTGAAACTGCGAGAATTGCATTAAATTTTTGCGAAATGTCGACCTTAAAAATGTCACAAAACTTTTATTGCACCTTAGGGAGAACGAGCGCGATTCTGTATCCCGTGTAATTTCATCCCCCCCTGTTAAAAACTGGGAATGTTTGCGCGTTACAAAAATTTAATCTGGTTTCGCAGCGCGAGTAAAGCGACTCGTTATAACGACGACTGGTACATACCGGATGAGAGCTATCTGTCTTAGCGTTATGAATAAGTCTGTTATACTTAATGAGAAATTTTGCGCGTAATTACTTTCCACGAGACGGAGCGCGTAAGTAACGGAATAAAATTCGTTTCGCTGTTAGAAAATCATCTTGCTCTCGTTCTGTAGAAAGAAAATGTAGTTTACCCTCTTTTTATAATTGTGTCGTGTTCAAAATATCGTACATGATTTTCAAGGAAGAAGAAAAGTAAACACCGAGTAATTGCATGAATTTTCGAACTTTTCTAAGTAATCTGCACAGTTTTTCAACACGACACGAACTTATTGTGTATATTAAAAATTCTTGAACAAAAATTCTACACTCATGTATGTATTTATATATTCTAAGCATGTTTTTTGTTTTTTTTTTAATATAACTTGACTGATTGTACACGTAGACATTTCAAAATTGCACCCGCGGCATCACTGTCGGACGAGCGTTTCTAAATTGCAAAACTGACAGAATGACGAAGGGCGGGGAAAGGATGAGCCAGTAGAAGCATCGCTCTCCCAAGTACCACGCGTAGATACGCAAGAAGGGTGGGTTTTCCCGAGGGGTACGGGAGGCCAGTAGACCGCTGGAAAGGGAGCCTCGCGACTAAAGAGAAGGGAGCAGAGCGGCCAATACGGGGGGCGGTAGGTAAGGGTAGGGTGCAAAGTTGCGCAGGTCAGGCCAGGTCAAGGGACTCTCTTCGCGAACGAGCGAAATAACCAACCAACCAGCCAGTCAGCCAGTCACCCAACCAACCTATAGCTCTGCGTGCGGCCTGGACCTGTGCGAATGTCTACGCACACGTGCGAACTTCGTGTTGTGAGATAATAATAACGACAGCTTTGCCCGAAGTATCGGGTGTTAACCTCCCGCAAAACATTTTTTTTTATTACCGTCTCCGACGTTTCTTGAGTAAAGCGTCGACTCATCGCACGCAATGCAATACGACGATTTAATACCAAAAGGTAGAGAATTTTTAGTCACGAGAAAGTATGTTTAGCATCGTTAAAACAATTTTTTTAGCATTTATATTTTAAATTCGATAATAGGACTATTAATAAGAATATACGTGTTATGACTAAAAATGGAAATTGTGACTTAAAAGAAAAACAGAATAAGCTACAGTATATGTTCGCATAGATTTTATACATACATAGTTTCTGACTGAAAAGTATTCGGATAGGTTTTCGATCAAAGCTTTGGTATGCTTGTTTAAAAATGGCAAGAAAACGTCGGAGGGTTGTCACTAGCGTGACAGGTGCGTTACCGACAGATGACGACCGGGTGCACGCACCTGACCTATCGAAGGGTGGCGGCGACGAGCACTTTTAAAGTTTAAAGGGTCTACACGCCTTTACGAGGGAAAGGATTACTCGCACACGGGGCGAACAACGCGATTATTCTTTTTAAAAGCTTCCTCGGCGGCGCTCCAATGGATGACGTATCGCGTCTCTCGCGAGTCGCGGAAAAGATTCGGGCGCAGGCGCTCGCCTAGTATCTCCCGGAAAATGATCGATAATCCGGCTACGGTGGCCGAGAGCAAAAAATGTTATGAAAAGAGAAAAGAGAGATAAATACGAAGAAGAACGATGGTAAAAAACGGAGGATTATATAAAGCGCAAGATAAAAAACCTTGAAAAATGTTAAGTAAATAATAAAATTAGAGAAAATAGATGAGCTTAAAAAAAAAAAAAAAAAAAAACAAAACGGAAAATCCGCGAGTCTGTAAATAAAACTGAACTTTGAATGTCGCAGATGTTGGAATTAATAAAGCGCAAAGTGCTATTTGCTTTAATTAAAAATTGTATTCGATTTCGCGAGAATATATCGTTGCTTGGTACAAATATAATGATAGTGCACAATTGCTGCGATTGTTACGCGCAAGTAGCACTGGACACGCATGCACACACTTGACTACCTTTTCTTCCTTCTTGGTTTAACCTATTCATAAATTAAACGCCCAGCATGTAACGAGTGACATGTGGTATACGCGCTGGATGACGTCAAGACGACGCCGATGGCGTAATGTTTAAAAAGTTACAATGATGGAATGTGAAATGACGGATCGTTATTTAAGACAACTTTCAATAATATGCAATAAACATGTTTCAGATAATATATCGCGCATGTAAAGACTTGTTACCGCGTTGGAACGCGAGCGAGATCTCGCGCTAAATGATAGATTGAGAGTCTATTAATCACCATAGAGTATATAACGCGCGCTGTAGCAACGTTAAAATATCTGTCGCGTATTTTTTTTTTTCTCAGATAGAAATTGATTAAAATCACGTGAAGTGCGCAAATATTTTGTCGTAAATAAACGACCGAGATGTAACGCTCACTCGATTGAGCAACACATTTCACTATTGCAACAAATATTATCTTCAAAGATAGCGATTTGAATTTAAATTCTCCATTCTAGGATTTATGTTACGGGACTGAGACATTAGTGGCAGTCTATGAGACTAAAGATTTATTTTTTTTTTTTTTAATTACAAACAAAACCATTTTTTTCCTACATCAGCGACATCGCTTTTGCGTCGCGATAAAAGGAAAATATGAAAGGAAAGCAATTGCTGCAAATTTCCAAGGTTTGCGTATCCATTAACTTTCAAATCAATCGCGACCGAAGGTAGCCGCGCGCGTACCTATTTCCGAGAAATATTTTTAAATCCAAACGCGCGACTCCGCTTCCTTCATAACCGAGGGTTATCGTCGAATCGAATTTCCGCCGAAATTCTCGCCCATCCTCGGCACAACTTCATTTACCTTTTCCTCCTTTCTCTCTTCCTTTTCGCTTAGTACTTCGCCACCCTCAACGATATTTACGTTCGCTCGGTGGCGGCAGACCGGAAATCGATACACCTCCGCGCGAAATCCGGCACGCGAAACCGCTTTAGGCAGAGGCTACGTCGCGGAGGCAATTTCCAACAATTCCCTCCTCGCGCTCGCGCCCCACCAGGACGGACGCGTCACGTGCTCGAAAAAACCGACGTCGCCATCGCTCTTGACGGCGCAATATTGCATCGTGTCGTCATATCGCAAGAGAGGCGACTATAACGCGTGACGAGACGCGAAGAGGAGAAGAGAACGGAGAAAAAAATACGCGGCGGATCACGTGGCCGCGGCGCACGCCATCGTTACCACACCATCTCTCGTCGTCATCATCATCATCGTCGCCGTGAACTCCCCTCGATCCGAAAACGGCGGCCTGCTGTGATAGTCAATGCGATTGCGTCAACGAGGCAAACGATTCAAGCCGAGGTTGGTGCCGCGCGCATTAGCGTAAAATCACATGCCAAAGCACGTGTCGATTTCGCGCGAAGTGCGAATAAAGTCGCGGAAACGATTATTTAATATAAATAGTAAAAATAAAATAAATAAAAATATGTATTATATGATTAAATTTTGGCACCTTTGTTGAAGATCAGAGTCGCCAGGGGGTGGAAGTCGGCGCCCGGGGACGGTGTCTCAGCCGGCGCGGTGCCGTACGCTCGAAACATCTTCTAAGCAGACGTGAAGTCTCTCTATCTCTCTCACTCGGTCGGTGCTTCCGGCTCGTCGACGTTCGCTCGAAGCGTACAGTGCGAAGCTCGTTTATTCCCTCTACTCTACTCCTCCTGTTTCTCCCCTTCGGCTGCTCCTGTTCCTAAGCACTCGGTGCACGCGGAGTCTCTTGCCCTTCGCTTCCCCCTCGTTTCGTGTGTATATACACCGTCCGTCTCTTTTTCTATCTTTCTCTTCTCGGTCACTATCGCACTTTAAACTCACTGTGTGTTGTATGTCAATATAATCGAGACTTCTGGATTCGAAATACTTCGCGTACAACCGCTCGTTCAAAATACTGTCGCAAGTTCGTCACGGCAAAATAATAGACTCGGCACGCACATACGCGAGCAGCAAGCGTGAAGAAACACGAATATCAAAGAACACGAGCGCGCACTCTAGTCTTACGCGCGTAATGTGCGGACTGAAGCGTTTAGTGACGGGATCTGAATAGAGCTGCGGAGGAGCGCGACGACGTCGACGATCGCGACATTCACGATCCCGTCAAGTCACCGCGAGGGTCATGGATGCGCACTCCGAATGGTCGTCACCTCTCTCTCTCTCTCTCTCTGTCTCTCTCTTCCCCTCTCTCTCTTTCTCTCTCTCTCTCTCGGTACTTCTTGTCGTCTACCGCGCGCGCGCACGCGATTCGCACCTCGCAACTCGAAATCGCAGTTCGAGCGCGATAAGTAGAATCGAGCGCAGCTCACTTCACGGCGTTGCGTCCGTCCGCTTGTTCGCGGTAAGCGATCTCCTCCTCGGCCGGTGGCGATTTCGTTGAGGCACTCGGCACAGTCTGTGCAGAACGGGTGCGCGTAAGAGACTGCGTAAACTCCGAGAGTACGCCGTCACGGCTGAGAACGTAAAAAGGTTTGTTGCCACCGTAACGCTGGCAGGTTGTTCTACCCAAGGGAGACCGGAACCAACCGGCGAGAAGGTTGGCTGGTTCGCGCGCGCGCTCAGTCTGACAGTGTTTCGTCCGTCTTTCGCCGCTAACTTCCTTTCGTATGTCGCGCCACTCTGCCCGCGAGCCGGTGCGCCGTCTCCCCTTCTCCTCTTCCACTCAGCTGGGTTGCCTTCCCTGGGTCGGGCCTTTTTCGGAGTTTTTATTGTTCGTCTCTGTGTAGTATCCACTCGTTCACTCTCTTCTGTCGTTATATACTCCGCCTTGTGCGGAATCGTGTTTGTGTTTTTCGAGAAAGGCGTGGTTGCGACCCGTTGTGCGAAAACGGCCTGCGATGCGCGCTACTCGGAGCTCGGTAAAGGAATGGCCGCTCTGCGATGGTCCCTGGCCCCCAGGCGTGGGAGGAAGCGGGGCGCGGCGTGTGGTGGGGGAAAAAAGCAGAGTCTATCGCACGACGGATGGTGCATGTGCCAGCGACTGGCTCTTGCACGTGTGCGTACATATATACATGTATATATATATATATATGTATATTCGCGTGCGTGAGTTGCGTGCGCACATGTGTGAGGAGAAACACAGTCGAAGAGCCAGCGGGAGACAATGACGAAGACAGGCGACCCCGACCGGGCAGATGAAGCGAGAGAGAAAGAAAGAGGAGAGACGGGAAGCGATGGCAAACGAGTTAAAGCGCGAGAGCGAGAGAACGAACGGGAACCGGTTGAAAGGAAAGAGAAGACGGGAGAGAATGAGCGAGTAAGTGTGCGACGATGGGGGGGAAGAACGAGGGAGAAGGACGGGATCATACCGCGAAGCGGGAGACGTATATCAGGACCGTAAATCGATCTCAACGATTCTCCGGCGCTTTGCGTTGTTCTCGTTAATCGATTATAAAAGTTTTATCGCGAGAGATGCACCGCGGATATGACGATTTATGGCAATTTGCCATCTTTGTCTCGTTGTAGTTTTCGCAAATATAAAGAGAGGGTAGTTCTAAATAAAATTACGAAAAGTTATTATCGCGTTTAGATATCGCAATTTAGAAATGTGTACGAAAAGGAAAATATTGTTGCTAAAGATATTATCGAAATTAAATTGAATCTAATGGAATTAAGATGGCGACGTAAACGCTGAAGTCATAGAATATAAAAATTGTCGTTTGCTCCATGTGTATGTGTGTGTGTATGTGTACGATATGGCTTCCCCATCATATGTACATATAAATATATTAATTCTTTTTCCTTGTAATATTAAATTTTTAGATTACTCTCAAGTTAATGAAGACCCGATGACGCAGGCATTTTGTTTATCCGCAATAATACGAAATGTACACACAAGCTTTATCAGTTTCATCGCGGTTTGTTCGCGGGCGTCATATGGAGTTGTTACGTCACTGTCCTGGAGTGGTGGCCGGCGTTCGTGGTTGCCATGGGGTTAAGGTGGGGTTGCATTGCCGGGACCGGGGAAGGGGAGAGTAGCGCGGCCGCTACTCTGCCGGAGAGAGATAAAAAAGATAGACAACCCTGTTACGCATGTGCGTATATCGGGGCACGAGCGAGAATGTCGCGCGCGCGTGTGTGTGCGCGTGGCTAAAAATTGTGCGTGCGTACATTTCGTACGCACACACACACACACGCGCTCGCGCGCGCGCCCAAACACATAACTACCTACGTGGCACGTACTACACGCACACTCGCGCACGCACGGCAGATCAGCATTGAAACGCGATGACTCAAAAACACGCGTGTCCCGCCGGACCCGGTGTAATATTAGTAATGCGTATACCTATCCGGCCCGCGTATACGCGTTTCTGACGCACACCGTTGTACACAGACCGCTAACCCTCCGAATACTGATTTCGATTCTCCACGCGAATTTAAATGGTCACCAATTAGGCTTCCTCCCGTGGTTTCGATGTCCGATATGCGCGAGCGCACCCAGCTGTTGAGGAATCGATGGGTTGCGTTTGTTGCAATAACAGTCTCTCGGTGTTAAAATTTCGCGGAAACAATATAGAATTCAACAATATTGATTTCAGATGAACGTCAGATGAGTTAAGACGTGCTTCTTAGTGTGATAAAAATTTTTAAAACAAATGTTATTCGCGAGAGAGAAATAATTTTCACGTACAATATGTTCTACAAAGCGAGTTGGAATTTTTTAAATAAATACGATCATTCTTATTTTTACTTTTTTCAAAGTACAACAAAGCTTTGCTGAAGATAAAAATGTCAAAAAGTCTAATATCTACTGCGCATTATTCCGATATTAAAAACATCACGCAGACATAACCGATTTTGTCGCGTAAACACAAAAACATACGGGAGCCGGCAAGGCAAGGAATAAACTGCGCACGTCTTGGAAATAAAAAATCGCATTCTCGATACGTTTTAATGCTCTAGGAATAAAACTGCGCGGACGCGTAACACACGGAGCGCGCGGACAATATATCGCGATATCCGCCTCCGCGACACCAGTTAATATCAGAATCACGGATTAACTGGCACTAATATTTAATGGATTAGAACGACCCCGGAAATTGAACGTTGCGTGTGCTGGAATTAAATTCAATGCTGCATGTATATACGCGATCGAACTTCTCTCTATCGAACACCGTTCACGTAGGCCGAATCATTATTATTAGATTATACATCGGAGCGCTGCAATTAGCGAAAGCGCCATTTCAATGCGAAATTGCCAGCGGATTGAAAGCACGCATGTGACTAACTAGACGGCATTTGAAAAAGGCTTTTTCGGAAATTGGAGCGATTCCACGAGGATTGCACATAATCGAAATCCGTTATGACCATATCTCCGCCGAACACGGCTCAAACACGATTTCGACAAATATATCACATTTACCATTAATAATCCTCATTAATGTTAGACGACTATATTGTGTTGCGCGGTTTATTTGTTTCGCTAGTCTGGTCGCGGGATACAGTCTTGCGATATTATTACACGCGTAAAGCCGTACGAGCGCGTTAATTAGCGGCAATTTCGCGTTAGCGTATTCTCCAATTAATAGGTTTCAGTAGTAATTAATTAACGGCGCAAAGAGTAACTCGAGTTGGGTGTCGGCATAATCGGTGCAAAAAGTGAAACTGCAAACACGACAAAACAAAAGTATTCTGGCACCTTCTTACAGAGACAGTCGGCAACGACGACGACGACGACGACGACGACGACGACGACTACGCAAAGCAACCTGATAATACCTTCAAGGCTGTCTGCTCGCGAATGTGCCCACTTATGCGCGCGTTTCTGCATACGCATGTGATACACCGTTAACGCGATTGTAGTTTGTCAATGTGTGTGTCGTCGTGTTTCGAAAAACATGTCGAATTCGCGATTCGCGACATTTGTCAATATCGAGGGAGACAGAATTCCTTGAAAACAAATTTTTTCAACAATCACAAAAGAAGGACGCGCGCGAGCCATAATCTGGATCGACATTGCGCGCAAAAATTCGAAGAAACATTGCGTCACGTCTCATCCAAATAATCTGAAAACTATTTTTGCATAATTCATGTTTGTTTGACAAAAAAATGGAGCAAAAAATATATCAGCAATATAATACATATATAATCGCGGAAAGCGTACATATACTTCGATGTTAAGCTGAGCGTAGTGTGTCGGCACGTATCTGTGAGTTGTTATCTAAAGCAAGGTGGTAATGTAATCACACAAGTAGTATCTCGTAAATATTCACCGCCATTGCGTTTTCCGTGTAACGTGTAAAAAAATGTGCACGTCATGCCGTTCGCGAACACTTTATTTCCGCAATTGGCATCACAATGAAATCTTATTGTTCGCCTAGTTCATTGTTCATCAGTTTCTCCGCGTGACATAAATGTTTCTATGAATATTTAAACCTCTTGGTTTAAAATAAACTTTTAATAAGCAATAAAATGAAAAAAATGTGCAAACCCAATGAAAAATAATCGCCTCGTCACACACGACGATATTTTTCTCCTTTCCGTGACGAATAATTCCTAATAATCGCAGATACGCAATAAGAGGGGAAGAAAACCGAAGCTGTGCCACTGCGTGTGTGTTTCGCATAAAACAGTAGAGTTGCGCGTCGCGTATCAAATAATCGCATTATCCATGTAACAAGCAACGATTCGCTTCGCAATGGCGGTTCTCCATAGCGATAGACACGTCGCATATGTTCGACGGCTTTACGAACGTATTTGCGGAGATACATCACCATAATCGCGGATCCTCTCGATGGATATTCCCGCATCGCATATGTAGGACGCGTGTATGTGTATGTGTGCATGTATGCGCGCACGCAGCGTTGCGAGTCCGCCGAATGCGGTGCGCAAGAGACCGCACGAAAAAAATATGAATCATTTCTCCGGGCCATTAACGCATCTGCGTATTCGCAGGGCCGCCGCCCCACGCACGATGGCTTTATACTCATTCGGCCGGTCTGTGGCCGCGTCTCCCTTCTCGATACGTTCGTAATAATTTCGAGAAAACCTACGTGACTGTCGCGACGAGCCGACCAGAAAAAGGGGTTGAAAAGAACACTCACCGTTCAAAGTGAAAAAAACCCCGGTATTAAGAGTCAAGCCGAAAAAGTCATCTACATATAAATATCGCGCAATTTTTTTCCAAACTCTCCCTCTCGAGAGATTTAATTTATATATTTAATAAGAATTTTATGTGTGTATATAGCAATTGTTTATTTATATTTTATATTTAATTTTAATTATCAGTATTTATTTACATTTTGCAAAACTGTTATTACGTGTTATAATTAATATTATGTAGCCGCAGTTCATAATTTTCAAGTCCTGAATGATCGATTACGACGGATTTCCAGCTAATGATGAGAAAGACGATGCGCATCTAATGGCGCAAGAATAAACGAATCCGATTAATCATCCTTGCTTCGGCCTCATTTACATATATGTAAATATACATATATATACATATATATACAATATTCGAAATCAACGACCTTCGCGTTTGCAAAACACATTGCACGTTATAAAATACATTCGGACGGACGAGTAAGCGCGGCGCAATAATATTGCATTCGGGACCAGAATTCGGCGTTCCAAATCAAATATGTCATGTACACGCTACGTACGTACAGAGGCAAATGCGCAAGTGCAATTACGTATCGACACACGGATGGCGCGTTGCGCTGTAATTTTGTATTGCTCGATAATAAACGGCGCGATGTTGACTGCTGTCGCGAGTAATTAAACTCGGCATGTGCATATGCGCGCGTACGGTCGAGTAGATCTGCGTATATGCGCCGCCGTAGAGAGAAGAGGAGCTCCGGTGTGACATTCATCGCCTTCAGGGTTGAGCCTTTCAGCGAGAGAGGAAAAACTCTTACGCGGTCTCTCGCATAGCGGAAAGTTCCTATTTATTTCCAGGCCGCGGAGCGTAATCTCGAGTCGCTCTCGCGAGGTATCGTAACCGCGCCGTTGACAGGGGCGATATGACGTTACACACAGTGAACATCTCCCACAACGCGCGCGCGCGCATGTGTGTGCGGACACAAGTGTATTGCACGCGCTCGCGAGAGGTGTACCGCCGATACGAAGGATGGTTTAATCAATGTCCAAGGTTAAGCGGCACAATTATTAGCGCGCGCTCGTTGCGACACGCTCGCTCGCTCGTTCGCCGTGTCAATACCGACGTGAGTTCTACTGATGTATGAGTATGGATGTATGTGTGTGCATGTGTTTTGTGACGCACACCGGTTACATAACGACGTGGTGTGTCGGACCAGTGGTGCACGCGGCGAATCGCGACAAGCCCGGCCACTTGCCGATGCTCCAAGTTTCAGAGTCGATGTGCGCGGTACCGAGTGGATGCGTTCGAGCTGTCGCGCGATATTGTTCTTCCTTCACTCGTTCGTAGGAGTAAAGGGCGGGGAGCGCGCTATACGTTCTTTTATCCACGACTTTTTTTTTTTTTTTTTCAATGACATTTCATAAATGGCACCCGTCTATAAACGGTGGTAGCTTCATCGGTGATAAAAGGAATCGATATTAATTACTGCAAGCCGCGCCGGGA
The DNA here is from genome assembly GCA_014825685.1 of Pseudomyrmex cubaensis. NCBI lineage: Eukaryota > Metazoa > Arthropoda > Insecta > Hymenoptera > Formicidae > Pseudomyrmex > Pseudomyrmex cubaensis. The sequence goes on from QVOA01021761.1 coordinate 20,282, forward strand.
GTATCGCGCACTCTTCTGGACGTCTTTTATCGCGGCCGACCTTTTTGCTAAATTAAAGTCCGCCTCGGTGAAACTATCGGTAATTCTTGCATAATATTGAACATGTAATTATAGACGCATCAGTATAGTGTACGTATCGTAGATAACAATAGAGTGTGTCAATTAGATGCGCACGTGTGTGTTTGAGGATTACGTCTATCTCGTTTTTTCTCTCTCTCTCTCTTTTTCTGTCTGTCTTATCGTATTGAAATTAAAAAGAAGAACGCGAACAACTCGTTCGCGCTGTATTTTTTTCTGAACACTGAGTCTTTCACGAGATAATGAAGAAGACGATTTGACGCGCTGTAAACGATATGACGATATTATTAATTTTTCGACGCAACTTATATCAGCTTTATCAGTCGACTCTGCCGACAATCTAACCGGTCGTAAAATAAAATTGACAAGAACTGTCGCGATGCACGTACTGTTCGCAGATACAAATCGCGAAGAGGTCGAATGACGTTGCTTCGTTGAGTTCTGATCGCGTTCGGTTACCAATTACGCAACGACGAGCCGAGCGAGTGGATTTAACACGGTTCTCATTCTTTGACGGAAGGTTCATCTTTTCGAAAGGAACGAATGAAGAATCTTCCGTCTCGCTCGGTGAAGGCGAACGAACTCTCGTTAAATAAGAAACCGATCGGCAAAATCGCCGTCTCATTTTCGTGTCGAGCGCGTGGAACGGGGCTCGAGTACATCTTCGGGATATAATTTTCCATCACGTTCCTATAATAATAATTTTGCGCAACATTCCAGTTAAAACAAGTAGGGGAGAAAAAAGAGAGGCGGCGGAAAAAAACGCCGCAACAACGCAACGAGCCACGAACGATGACGCGCGCGCGAAACGACACATAAATTTGCATGCGCGTGTTGCATGCGAAAGAGAAAGAGAACGCTGAAAACCACGTGTATTAGTATAGCGGGATTTTCGAGAAAGGTTCGTGAATCTTAACAGTTTGTCCTCCCGTCGTCGTGCGACCGACGAGGAGATGTGCACACACGCGCGAGATATGTGTCTTCGCGTTATCAATTACCGGACGACAGTTAACAGCATCGTAAATTTTGGCCACTTCTTTCAACGCCAGTGTCCAGTTACTGTGATTTCACGCGCAATAAAAATGTACCCAAAATACGTTGCAAAACAACCGCGCTGATATATAAATATTAAAATGTATTCGAAAACGGCTAATTAATTCATTAGTATCGACCGTAATATCGAGCTCGCCGACGCGTTTTTTACAGGTTGATTCGTTCACACGCGCGGACGCTGTTCGAATGACGGTTGTATTCTTTCGCGTTAAAATCTCGTATCGATTCCAACGAACTCGTGCCATTTAAAAACCTCGAAAACGAACGATACATCTCTCACGATTTTCTAAAGACACTTTCGAAAGGATCGTGCAAACGACAAGGAAATAAAAATCTCTCGTTGGTGAAACTTGAACAAGGTTTACAACATCGCCAACCCGATGTAATACTTTTACGCATTTTGGTTTTTGTTTTAAATTAATTTTTTAAGCGGCGATTAAGAGGACTTTTCGCATTAGAGAAAACATCAACGGCTCTTTGAGAGGACGAAGAAAGCTCTTTGCAAAGTGGTTTTAATTCTAAAACCCCCTTACTTGTATTACATCTCACAAAATAAATTGAAATGTTAATGACTAAAAGTTTCTGCGCGAAAGATGAGAGGGAGAGGACATGACTCGCGTCAAGAAGAAGTTCGTTAAAGGATGATCATTAAAGCACGGAGTTCTCTCTCGAATATGTCCACGCTCCTTTCATAGCGTTGCGTTACGCTTTCTCCGGCAACAAACGTTCAGAAACACCTGGTATCACAATGTGTACCGTCGTTCCGCGTTTCGTAACGTCGCTCCGGTAAACTGTTCCGAACTTGTTGCTCAAAGTTGCTAATGACACCTTTAAACAAGAGAGCAGGCAGCGCGAGTTTAAAAAAAAAAAGAAAACTTTTGCAAAACAAAAAAAAAAACAAAGAAACACGCAATCGCCGCAGAGAGAACAGTCGTATGTGTGATTTTGCAATTGCGGGGAGACGGTTACGTAAAGGTAAAAACAACAAGTCGCGTCGTCGGATTTCAGAATGTGTATCAGCATTAGCAATTCACATGCCGTACGTACAAGGATTCTGAGAAGCGCGTATATAAAACGCTAATATTTTTTTTTCACCCTCTCCCGACGTTCCTTGACACTGCGAAATAAATAAAATTCGACAATTTTCTCTTCGTAGTGCGTTTGTTCTTTTCAATTAACATTTCGAAGCTTCTTCTTACTTTCGGAGTCGACATTTTGTTTTAATTCGTCCGCAAAAAATTGCACGAAAATTACCAAGGCCGGGAACACGAGAGGGAGAGAATATCGAGCCCGCGAAGCGCACGAAAAAAGAGAGAGAGAGAGAGAGAGAGAGAGATCCCTCGGGCGAAACGCCGACCTCTTTAGCTAAAATAAGCGGAAGTAAGTAACGAGTCGGGGATCTAAATTTAGACCAACACCACGGCGTGTGCTCATCCTTCAGCCTGCGCTATTTCGTTCAGCCTTGTCGCGCTGCAATATCTTCGCGTCGCGTGCTACGCGTTCGCGCGCGCATATTACGCGTGTGCGAAACACGTTAAGAGACTACTTCTCGATGCATTTCGTCGTATGACCTGTCGACAATTGCACACGTCGAGCTAAACGAAAAGTAACGTGTGAGCGCACGAGCCGGACCAGCTGACTATGGCAGCTGTAGCTGTGATATCGAGATGTGATGCGCTTTATTAGTCAGCCGGGCCTTTTCTCCTCGGCCTCCCCATCGAGATCTCTCGGCTCCAAAACGGAAACCCGCACGTCGCAATTGGCTCGTATCGCGTGGCAAGAAATTTCAAACGTTGCTGTTATGCAAAGCACACGGTGTTTATAGTACGTAAGGCTATATCACGGCGCGGACTTAGTCGGAACCCATTACGCTCGTTGAGCCGCGGTTGCGTAAGCTTACAAATCGTTTTAACATATCTAATTACGAAGGAAAAGAAAAATTATTAGAAAAACGTGTCATTTTCGAAATATGAAAATGTAAAAAAAAAACGGTTTTCTCCATTGATTTTAGAACGACCGTATTATTTTCGCTTCTTATACACATTTCGCCTCCTTTAACTCGTTACGATAATTAAAATAATTGCTTCTTTGGCAATATGCGAACTATTAATTTTTAACGGTGCGTTGTGTGTGCGACATCTAACTCCGCAATTATGCCTCGTAAACCAATTATCAGCAAATTGTTGTGCGAACTGCGCGTGATCTCAATACTACGAATGGTATTTGCATACGTACATTCGTAAGAATAAAGAAACCGAAACGCACTGGCGTCGCAGTTATCACAACTCTCTCTCTCTCTCTTTCTATCTTATAAAAAGAGAACACGTGTATACGTACATATCTATTCTTCGAGAGAAGACAAACAAATTACTTTTCCGACAATTTATCGAATAAAACCGCCTCCATGTGTCGCGATACACAATCGATATATGAAACAATATATATGCTTCTTTTATCGAGCAGAAAACCAGTGTGTTTTGCTGATAAATGGATCATAATGCAAAAGCGTTCTGACTCTCGCACACAAGATGCAAAATGTACATTATATCTCAACGTTTCAACGAGATGTATTTATGCGACACGAAGAGAGAGATTCGAAGAGATCCGTAAAACGATCTCTGCCATCGTTCTCTGCTTATTAATTATCACAATACAACCGGACGATTACTTCTGACGAAATAATCGAAGCGACAGAACGTTGTCTGAAATCTGCAGACAATCTGCAGGTCTCATAATATCTGTCTCGATTGAGCAATCTAATTGTGCCTCCTCAGTCATGCGCTTTAGATTACATCATGCCGGAATAACAGCATTATTGGGATAAACGCGCGCGACTCGTTGATATGGTATCCCTAACGCTTCAGAACCGGGAAAATTACGGAGTAAAGGGACAAGAAATTTATATTACAAATCTGTCTGTTGAATTGTGTTTACGTGTGTAATATCTCTGTGTGTTTGACAAAAAAAGAACATTGTTTTCTTCGATGTTGTGGATTATTTAAATTACTTAAATTTGAATTGTACGAAATCTGCCACACGAACAATAATGTGTTCGAATAACAATTTAAAGCGTTGAGAGAACAGTAATTTTTTTTCTCAAACAAAAAGTCATCTTTAAATTACGGAGAGAAGACACGTGGAGAATCTCTCCTTTTGACGCATCTTCGTGTATACATAAACCTTCGGGGGGGTCAGTGCACTCTCGCTGCACTTAATTTCGTGCATATGCTTTTCCTGCGCTGTAGGTACGTACAACAGAACGAAGGGAGAATTTTCCCCTGTTCCGTATATGGGTAACGACTGTTTTTTCGACGGGGCGGTAATTTTCACGTTTCGGCCTGAACGAACTGTCGTCGTTGTTAGCAGGCTCTGCAGCTGCAATCCGTAAATATAAACCGGCGATGTAAATAAAAGGCGGCCACGAAAAATGAGAGGCCGTGCCAGCATTTATTGAGAAAAACAGACGTCGAGATTAAAAAAAAAAAAAAAAAAAAAAAAAAAACACGCCCAAAAACCGATAGCGAGTGAGTTATGAGACGCGAGCCAGCCGCTTGCGATTCGCCGTGTGCTTGTCATTACACGGATGTGGCGACTCTGCGATCCATTTGTACCGCCGGCACCGCGTTATCTGCGGATTTTAATTCGAACGTTCTAGATGCGCGCTAGCGTGGTTTATGGTCCGCGTGAGCGATAACGATTTAATAGGAACGCAAGCGTCGCGCAGTTACAAAGGTATCGGCTGCGTTTGCTTGGTTTTCGAGATTGAAATTATTGTATTGTACTTTCGATCGAACAAGAACTCATCAAATTATAAATAGACAATTTAATAATCAAGATTGAAAAATTGAGAGAAAAAAAAATCGATTAAATATTAATCGAATATTTAGATTATTAAATGTTATGAAAAAAGTAGCGTATTGAATCTGCTGATATATATATATATATATATATATAAATTAATAACAGATACAATGTAAAACAATTTGGAGAGAGTTATTCTCTTAATTTCAAATCAAAAGCCAGGATATTTATACGTTATATTATTAAATAGATGTATTGGTTTTTCTACATATAATTCACTTATCTCGAGAACGATAAATATATATTAAATATATACGCGCAACAAGAACAAGTAATGAATCACGTCATTAATACATATTCTATAATTTTGTCCTCGTCCATTTTATATCGTATTTTATTTTATGAGACTGTGACGTCGTTAGTTTCGCCCACGTCATGTTTTCGTTGGGGAAGGGAATAGAATTACGATATTGCGCGCTATCCTTGGAAACTGCTCTATTACTTGTTGGGCTTCTTCGGGGCATGTCTATTTTCTCTGACGAAGGTTGAACCGCAAGAATATAGTATTAGTGCCTCTAGTCCGCAAATTTAGAGGTAAAACATGTATAAACGCGATATTTGCACATAACTAGTTTATATCCAAACTAGTCAACTTTGCGACAGCAAAAAAAGAAAAAACTTTTTTCTTCAGCCGTGTGTTATTCCAATATACCAGCTTGAAACTAGTTTCAAAGACCAACTTTTCACGTATAATTATGATAAGCAAAATTTATGTAAAAGTATACTCCTGTCGGTTTTTTTTTTTTTTTTTTTATTTAAACACATACAGAAGCGAGCGTGTGTTGTGTTTTCGTATGACTCGACGCGGAAACTCGAGAAGTTGAGTGCACTCCGCTGTATCAAGCGTGCCAAAAACTTTTGCACGTTTCGAGAGCCAGCACCTTGAGAGCATTACGCTATTGGGAAACCTCATCGATATCGCATGCACCTTCGTCGGGGATTACATAACATTACGATGTAAGCGGCGATCCGACCTTCGGCGGGCTATCTTCTTTCGCGAGTAAGTTGTATCGATAGAAAAAAGTCTTTTAGATAAATACCTTATGCACCGCTATATATAAAAAAGTCGAACGAAAACCCATGAATGTAGAAATTCCGTGTATTGCAGAATATTAAATTATGTTTCGTAAGTTTTCGGACTTCAAATTTTTTTTTTTTTTTTTTTTACGAACTTGTATGGCACACTTTCGCGCGGCCAGTACTTTGACGACACATCAGAAAATGTAAATGACACACACACCAGAGTGTGGGACATCTAAACCAGCGCACATTTAAATATCTTCTTGAATACATTTGAATATCTGTCTCGCGACACGTACAGGGCGGCAAGGAGGTGAACGTTCTCATAAAAGGAGGAAATGTATAATAATTATAAAAAAGAGAGATAAATTAATTATTTCTGTTGGAGAGACACATCTATGTTTGAACTCGCGCTCTTTCTCGACATGTGCAATAATACAACCCGCAATATTTTATAATTAACAAAAATAACGTGTGCTTCGGTCTAATTTTATATATACATGTATTTTATTTTTATACTCTCTCATTCTTTCATATTTTTATATTTCATCTCTGTCCTCGTGCGCCTTTTATGCGACACTCGCACATAATACGCAATCGCTCGCCGCAGCGTCAACTAATTTCTCAAGAGGCGCACAAAACTTGACCGTGCCCGAAGGCTGCCATTCTTGCGGCCCCCGACGTAACCGTGGGGGCGATAAATGGCCTTAAAGTAGTAACCCGGAGGGGGTTGTTGCGCAGGAAAGGATCGGGAAGAGAAAGGGGGTCAATAGCCTGCGCGCAGGCGGATCCACCCCTAGATACGCGCAAATGACGTAGTTGATGGATCTGGTCTATGGTGCCGAGCATGGAAAACGGGAATGCGACGTGGGGGAGAGAGGGGAACGGGGGGATGATTGATGAGTCTACAGCCTACCGAGCTACTCTGCGGCCCTAACTTAATCGCGTATCTCACGCTGACCTCGATATCGCTGGAAACACCCCCGCGCCTCGGGCTATCGCTCCTTTCTTCCACCATCGCATTTCTACTTCCTTGCCTTTTTACCGAGGCACCCTCCCCCTTTTTCCTCCTTCCGTTGGATTTATAACTCTCTTTTACGAGCGTTCGTAAAAGGTGCGCTCTGTGTCATTCGTCTATGCAATGCTTGTGTTGGCATTGTTACATTAAAATTGTATGTCTTTTTAATTAAATTTTGCAGAGAGAAATTTAAGAGAATAATTCTATGTTATCCGCAAGTTCGCGGAGAGAATATTTTGTGAATGAAAAGAAAACAGAAGTCGCGCGAGCGATCAACGAAAAAGTGAAAAGATAGATTACGATTTCCGACAACGGAAGAAAATATAATTAAAGACGCCGGAGGTAATTTCAAGCGGTGACGATAAAAAAAAAAAAAAAAGAGAGAGAGAAGAAAATGCTTGCTCACGAGCCACGAAGAAGTCGACCTCGAAAGATCGGAAGAAAGGAATAAACTTGGGGATGGGAATGAAAAAGGTCGAAATACGATATAGAAAACCCGAGAAGGATAAGAAAAAGGATAGTATTCGCTCCGTAACGGCAAAAAAAAGTCTTAATTGCTCTTCGATTGGGTGAAACACTCTGATTCTCGTTTGCGCCCTCACAAAATTAGATACTATCGTTAAATTAGATACTATCGTTAAATTGACAGAGCGAGAATCTTGAAAGTTGTAACACGAGGTGTTCTTGTTTGTTCTCTTCATCTACGTCTTACGTTAGTTCTTTCTTGAATTTATTTCCCCGAGGAAATTTGTAACGCGAGTTTTGCACACACAAAATCAATCACAAAAACTAAACTTTTTTTTGAAGATTGTTTAATTGATAAAAAAATCTTTATTAAAAAAATTTGCGTGTTTACGAGATTAGACCTTTCTTCGAAACTTTCTCAAATATATTTATATCTAAAATTGGTGAATATATTTTGTGGTTGTTTATCGAAGTACAAGGTTGTTTATCGAAGTGCTCTAGTTTGTAGCATCCGGACTATAATTCTGTGGCTTAAACGTTACAATTCAGTTCACAGCAAGCGATAGAGATCGATCTGGTATTCAATTGCCCGGGGAAAGAAGCTATTTGTAAATGCGCAACACAACGAGGACGAGGCTTATTAAGTTTCCCTAATGAATCCGCTGCGCTAGCGCTTGGGGTAGAGAGCGGCTCTATCGTGTCCGCGTAATCAAACGATTAAATGTCAATTAATCGAACACGGCTTTGAAGCTTCGGCGTTTGCCAAGTCTCTTTCGCCTATCTCGCTATTCTGATGGAGTACGCGGTGATGTGACACACCACGAAACGCTTAGCATAATACCTCGTGTTACAACGAATGATGCCACACTATTCGATCACACGATAGTGTTACGTCAAGATAAATAAGATTTTTTTTTGTAAAGAAAAGAATTTTAAAACACATGTATAAAATAATAATTGGAAAAAAATCAAGATACAGTGCGGAAAGAAGCGAAACAAAATCACTCACATCTGATAGGCGATCTGTGATGACACAGATATGATTTTTCGATTCAAATTTATTCCCGCATTTAGAACTCTCTGCTTATAATCAAATAAATAGAGTAAATATGTGTTTCACCATTCGGTTAATAAGATACTTGGTGATCTCTCTCGCAATACTCAAATATAAACAACTGACTCCTAAAGACACAACAAAGTCAAATAAATATTCCAGAAGTAAACGCGAGATGCGTAACGTGCGCTCCGCAACTCCGAGTTGGGTTAGGTGTGAGCGAATTAATATATTCCGGAAAATATTAATACACGATGACAGACAAACACGAGCTGTGTGACAGCCGTCGCGAAGAACTACATACAAAACTGTGTTCGTGTTTCACCGGTTGCGAATCGCGCGGTGTCGCGAAAACTTTTCGCTGCGGTTTTGCAGGACCGCGGAAATAAATGTTGCGGTCTCTCGAACGGGTCGAGAAACTCTCGAGAGAATAAGTCGTGCCGTGACTTTCGCCCGAGCGTTTGACCCGCCGATTTGATCATCACGAGCCGAATGTAATAAAAGAATTGTGATGTCGTTAGTGTTATTTGCCGTGATTGAAAACGATCGGCGCATCAACATTAACGCGCTCGTCAAATATTCGAAAATACATTTTTCAACGCGAAGCGAAAGTACGCTCGTGTTGTTTTGAAACGTTGTCGTTTTCATTCGTCTTCAATTGTTTTTCCATTAACGCATTTTGTCCCATTATATATATTCTTGTAAGATCTTAATTTAAGAAGAGAAACACACACACGTAAACAGAACTTTTATATAGAAAAAAAAAAAAATAAGAGATCCGCACACACACGACTATACGTGAGTGGAATGAAAACACGGACTCTGAAAATATTAAGCATCGAAGCAATCTACAAGCTCGCAAACTTGACCTTGCTAGCGCAAGGCCAAGAAAAGGGGGCTTTCGCCACCCTCAAGTAACTCGCATCTCGAGTGTGTGTCGTTCATTCGTTCGTCGATGCTTTCATCCATTCTCACTTCCCTTTCTCCGCTCCCTTTCCCTTCCTACCCTTTCTTCCCTCTTATACATATATATTCATCCTTTTTTTTTTCTTTGATGCGAGGTCTTTTGTCCACCGGGATATTTGCGAAGCTTTGTTTTGACGTCGAGCTTAAACGTACACGTCGCTAATGGCGTAGGACGAAAGATACAAAGACTATAAACCTCTCCGAAATGCTGTCAAATGTTTATTTATAATTTGTACGCAGTTTATTAAAAAAAAAACACATTGCGAGTAATAAGCGTCTATTTCCTCTAATTCCAGCCTTCTCGTTAATTGCAACGCGCTCGTTGTTAAACATGCGAAAAAATCAAATTGCTGCGAATGAGTTCTGTAGTTATTAAGATAGAATCAACGACATTTAATATATTTGATCTAAATTGATGCAAGTAATATTAGAATTTGCTTAAAAAAAACGAGATTTTCTACGTTTGCGTTTTTCAATATATTCATGTTCTCATTCGAAATACATAATATATATTTATATTTAATATTTTATGTACAAAATAGTGTTTTTCAGAAAATCTCTCGAAATAAATTCACAGCTCGATTTGATAATTGTTTTTTTTTATTAATATAGCACGCGAAAAACGTCAGCAACGAGAGAGATGTGAAAATTCAAGATTTAAAAATGTCCGTATAAAACTGTCACATGTTTTTTTTTTTTTTCGGTCCACGCGATTTTCAGGACACGCGTTGTCGCAGGTCACTGCAATGCGGCTGACGATGGCATTCGGTCAATAGGCGCATTGCCAACTTCATCCAAATCTAAATAAGCTCTCGTTCCATTTTGCGTGAGAGGAATCGTGCACGCAATTTGCGAAAAATGCACAAAATAACAGTGTTGAATCGCATCATGTCTCTTTCTCGTCATAATTTAATACATCCCGCCTATCAGAGAGATATTATTATACGCGACTTTCTAGATTGTCTACAAAAATTACTTTAACAACATGATTTTTTCTATCTTTCATATCGCGTCTATTGAATGTCTCGCGCGCTTTTCCATCCGATTTTATCTCGTCGCTGTGTTATTTGATAAAAAGAAGAGATTAGAAGCTATCCACGTGGAATAATTTCCGTACGGGAGATAATGAACGATTACGAGAAGGCTTCTTTATTATTATAATCGCTCACATTTCCGCTTTATGAAAATGCTTTAATTAAGAAAACGCGTCGGCCGCGATCGTGTCACCTTGCGGTAGTTTCTCAGAGATGGCAGCATGCCTCTTTTCTGGCTAGTCGATCACCTGGAAGCCACCTGTGCTCGGTCGATAGTCGGGAACATGCGAATAGCGAGAAGCGGCTCCTAGCAAAAGGCAACCTGACCGCGCATTGCTTGTGCGACTAATCTTCTCCTCGGGCACTTCTCTCGCGCGTTTAGATCGATATCCCGCTCCGGATCCGCAAAACCGTGGCGAGAAGATCGCGGTTTGCAATCCACTCCCCTCCCTTTAAGCCGAAGCTGCCAGATGCAAGTCAGATTCAAAACGTGAAAAGCCACCGAAAAGAAGAGCGTGACGGTGTGATAAAAGATTTTCTACGAATAATGCCGGAGGATGGTGATAAATGAGAAAGTTATCGAGCCGAGTGAAGTCGTTTCACACCTTAAAACGAATGTCACACCGTTCGAGAAACGAGAAAGAGAGATCGCGCGAAGAATGCACGTATTCTACTAGTAATATTATTCGCATAAAACGTTGCAAAATTTCTGACAACACCGAAGCTTGATTTATGACAAATTTTGGATTCCATTTGAGATTAATACCGATGATAATTGTATGTGACAATTGAACGCGCCTACGTAAATTACGGGTAGAAACGAGGTGGCACGATTTAATCGCATTGACAAACGTAATCGTAGGAATAAGCGTACGTGTCATGTGTCATATGTCGCAATATCGACATGTGACATGTGTTTATTTCTGCGATTACGTGTACAGCTACATAGGTACGTCTTTCTTTTGCAATTGGATGATGGAAAATATATATATAGTTACAAAAATTTAAAATATAAAATATGTAAATGACCAATCTAAAAACCGACGAGTATAATTTGTAAATAATAATAAAATTTCTGCAACCCTTTCAAGGCTGTAAAAAACACACATGCTATATTAAATAACACAATTTCGAAAAAATAAGGTAATGTCCGATAAGAATGTGTGATATGCACGAAGCGATACGTGTGCGATAACGTGTGTCTGAATAAACTAACGGCAAGGTTTCTACCAGTCATTCAAATAGCTATAGTTGCGAAATATTATTTTCAGGCTAACACTTGATTCCTAGATTTATGCTTAGATAAGATAAAGAAGTTATTTGTAATAACCGCGTAGTAAGTGTTTTAGTCAATTCTACTATTATCTTAAACTAACTGCGCGATTTTATTACATCTTGCGAGAGAAAGTCGAAACCTCGATTAATTATATAAAAATACTGCCTTACAATTAAAAAAATCAATTACGAAAAACGACGTATACATATATGCTACATCACGAATTCAGAAAGTCGCATAATTCTCTTCGCAATCGAGAGAAGGCGAAGGAAGGATATAATGAAAAACGGAAGGGGAGAATCCGTAAAGGGAGGATTCGCGCGGACGTTCTACAAACGGATCCAATATTTTCTCTCCTTCCTCCCAGCGTTCTGTCGGGAGAGAGAACGAGTAACGAATAATCCGGGGAGTGAAGGAAAAACCGTAGAGATCGGCTACCGATCGGCTCTATTAAACCGGGTCCGCGCGGCGCGGCTATCACCTTAGTCTTCGCGCGCTTTCGCCAAGTTTTCTCATATCGACTACGATCGATAGCCACCCGCATCCTCGGCTCCTCACATAATCTCGGCCAATATCGTATCTGGATGGCGCCACTTCGTGACAGGCACATCGCGCGTTCGCTGATGAAACGACCGCGCGACCCCAATCTGCGATTCTTCTCCCTTTTTTCCGTCCAGTAGAAAAAACGCTCTTTGCCGCGACAAAAATCGTAAAAGTATATCGTGGGCATCGCAAAAAAAAGAAAGATAAGATTCAAGGAAAATTCGTCTCTTGAAAATGCGGACATCTTTAACTTTTGAGAAAATTTAAGAAAAATCTCTCGCGTTTTACGTTCGTCGTATTTATCAAAATTTTTAAACAGCACTGAAAACTCTCGCACAAAGTTTGTTCAAGAGTTCATCGACTCTTAAGCTCTTCTTCTCTTGACAAGTTTTTAAATCCTAAATTTAAAGAAAATGAGAACAGCGGCGGAAGATCGCGCAGTCACTTCCGCTAACTGCAAAAGCAACGCGTCGCTTTGTGAAAAATCAATAAAATCGCGCACCGAAGTGCGCGCGAGTCTACAATGGATTGTTAAAAGTTCATTGACTCTCTTCGCGTTTCTACCTTCCACGATCTACATGTTCTTAGAACTCGGCAAAGTCGAAGGTTGTGAAATCGATAAAGATGTTTCTCCGAGCACGTGTGTGTGTGTACGTATGTACATTTGCGCCAATATAAAGTTGTCTTCTTATATTTCAGTTTTGTTTAAATATCTTGTAGTTTTTCAGTTTGAAATATACATTGCGTTAAATATATAAATAAAAGTAGTTTTCGATATCGCGAATTCGAATATCTCTCTAGAATAAATTCCTCTTTAACGAAAACTCAATTTGCATGTATTGAAATAGATAGTTTTTCATTTCAACCAGTGCATTTTTAAACTGCTGATTCATAAAATATATTATTATTGTCATGCATTAAACACATGACTAAGTTCCATTTGTACACAATGTGTCAACATATGCAAATAAGAAAATAAGATTAGACAGCTATATTTAGCCTCACCAGTAAAATCTTATTTCAATCACTATATTTATATTGTACGTATCAATTTCGTGTTTTCTGCATTTCACACATGATTTCTCTCCTGAAAAAAAAAAAAACATATTTGTGAGACGCTTTCGTCGAAACCAAGACAAAATGCATCGCAGCATTTTAATTTCAAAACACAGCGAGAAAGCACGTACGTACACGTGCGTTAATTGTTTTCTTTCAACTACAGCTTTGCCCGCGCAAGTTTACATACGCGCGCGCGCTCGCACATTCCCGTAATTCATTCACCTTTTTCAATTATACGCACACAGTTCCGGGGAAAAGAGAAAAGGAGGGGAAAGGATAACGAGAGAAGCAGACAGAGCAGAAGAATGAGGGGAGAGAAAGAGAAAGAGGGATGAAAACGAAGCATGGAATAAACGATCCAATGAAACCCTTGGTGGAGAACACTGCGGTTAAAACTACTCTTTACGAATCCCGTCGCGTTACTAACTGATTACATGACAGTCACATATAGGTCAGAAAATGAAATTATAAAGCCAAGCGCTGTTCAAGGACGCGGATATATTAAACGCTTCGCGCATCGCCCGTTTATTCAGAGATCGCCGTACAACTTGCACAACCATGAATGAAAGTGCGTTAAAGGAGCGAAATAGATTCGTTCAATCCGCGAATTATTTGTGTGTGTGTTCTTTTATATCACGTTATATCGCGATCTTTTAAAAATTAATAAAAAAAAAAACATAGATTGCGTTACAGAAATAACAATAAATATAATAACCAAGTTAATGAATTAAATAAGTTTAAACTTGAAAAATGTTTTGTTCCGCAAACTAGAAATTTATCAGTATAGATTGTAATACGAGTCGATCGACGAAATAAGTTTTTCACGCTGTATTTTTTAGTTAGGCTATACTTTATTGATAAGTATTTGACACGTATATATCACGACATGTGAGTTTCTTTATTTGTTTTAAATGCCTCTCGCTCTCTCTTTACAAGCACATTTTGCTTATCTTTTTTAGACGGACGCGGCCGAGAAGTTCACGGGAAGTTATCGAATGACAGATACGAGTGACAGATTAGAAGTTCGAAGCGAAAAAGACTACTCTTGACGCAAAAAAGATGAGGCGGTTCGAAACGAAAAGACTGCAAGCTAAGTTATAATATACAATCGAAGTAGTTTTTTCTTTCACAAAAAGATCTCTCTCTCTCTCTTTCTCTCTCTGTTCCTCTCCCTCTCTCTGTCTGTCTCTTTCTCTCCGAAGGCATTGTGAGGCACCGCGAAGTGGGCGTACTTGTCGCGAGACGCCATCTTGAAAAGTGTCATCGTGCCACTTTAACATCGCGGCAGTAGGTCAAGTTTTTTGCAAAATCCGGGTATAACCTCGGTTGGAAACCGACAAAGTTGGCGCTCTCCCGCGTAAGCATTTCCGCAGTAAAACGAACGACTCGCCCCCGCCCCTCCGCACTCGACCCCACTGCAAAACTTCAAAGAACTTTCCTCCTCCTAATAGATGTACTGTGTACCGGAACCCGGGGGCGCCGATAAACTTCGCGAATTTGAAACTTTGTAATCCAAGATAGGCTGCTTGAAGCTGATTGCTTCGTATTCTCGCACAAAAATCGTTAATTCTTGCCGCGAGAATAAAGATAAAATTCCTGAGATTCCCGAAATTCCCTGAGGCTATGTGTTCTCTTCAAAATACTTTTGTTTAAAATTGAATAACATTTCGACGCGTACAACAAACACAAGTTTCTAAATTCAACAATCCTTCCGCTGATATTTTCAAGAAATCTATTTGTAGAAAAAAGTATCTTTTTGGAAGACTGCCTGAGTTCCACCCTCATCAATCACTTCCTTTGTCGCCCGCCCTCTTAAGTGCTGTCGCTCATCTTTCTCTGCACCCCTCAAACCCCTTTTGTAAGAACTTGACACTTCCCCGCTGTCATCGGCGCGGCTGCGCTTTCTATACTTTCCGCGCGCTACGTCATTATTTAAAAATCTGTTCTCGATCGGATCGGATTTTAATTGCGGATGTAAAAAAAAAAAAAAAAAAAAAAAAAAAGAGCCTCACCGCGAAGACCGTCAACATTATCCCCGGGAACGGTTTTCAGGATAATTAAACGAAACAATAAAAGTGTCGCGTCTACCGAAGGCTAGTGTTGTCCTCTTTTCCGTATTCTCTTCGATCGATATAACAGGACATAATTGAAAAGTAACTTTTATTTTTTCGAAAGGCGAACGAAATATAATGAGCGGAGGAGTCATTATCGTTGATAATGAAAAAAAAATAATTGAAAGCTCTCTGCAATCTTTTTTTTAATTTCTCGAACAAAAAATCCCCCTTCTTCGTACATCATTGATAATAGCTTTCTCATTAAGGGCAAGAAGAAATAACTTCAATAGTAAGGCAAGAGGAATATATATACACTAGCGTCCTAGTCACATTGTGTGTCCTAATTTTCCGATGAATGCTGCCAACAGCTTCAGTAATGCACCACGTGGCCACGAAGGAACAAAGACATCTCGACTATATCATACACCCACCTAATCCGGGCTACCACTCTCTTCGTGACCCGTCGACGGCAGAAGCTACTACCTCGCAGAGAGCCTCGTATTGCCTGTTCTACAAGTACGCGAAGCGATCGATAAATCCCAACGATGCCGGACTGTTAGCATTTCGCTGAATTCAGCGGTGTCCTATTTCGTTCTCCGATACTTTATAAGAGACGATAAAGACTTTCGCGATACATTCGTCGATAAACTCGTTTGAAATTCCCTGCTAAAAAAAAATTCCGAGATTTTGCTCACTCTCTTTTTTCTCTCTTTCTTTTTCTCTCTCTTTCTCTCTTTCTCTCCTTGTCCCTCATCCCCTAGTTGTCGTACGGTTTCGTCGTCGGACGCGGAGTGCCCGACGAGGCGGACTCTCAGCGATGGCACCCTTGCCCTTGACTACAGGGCGCGAGAATGCTCGTCTGAGGGGGTTGTCGGCTCGCTCTCACTGCCGGCAGACAGGTCGGGTATAGGCACAAAAAAGAAAATGGGGAGCGAAAGGGGTAGAGGAGAGCGACCCAGACGAGACGCATGCCGTCCTGCCTCCGCAGCTCGCGCCGTCTTCCTCTCGTTCGACACGCTGGTGTCTGTCAGTAACGCGTCTATATATGCACGCACGCACGCACAGTTGCATACCGTCGTCTCTCGTACGTGCCGACGTAAAATGAGTAGAGTCATGTCGAGTGGAGGGTGCGAAGTGCCTTCGACGGTGGTGCGTCGAGTGCCGCACCGCGCTCGGGGTTCAGCCCGGGTGTTCGGCTTGGTTGGTTAGCTATTCGTTCGGTCTGTCGTAGCCGACTCGTAGTTGGCTCGAGGTCCATTCACGCAAGGATCAGCGTGTCGTCACGTTGTAATGCCGACGCGTCCCAATACACAACAACGTCTTATGCAAAACACGGTGTAATCGAGCGACGACTACACTTCGACAAAATTTTCCCTCATAAGTTTCGAAACAGACTTCGGTGATATTTAAATACTTACATATCGACCGGGGATTGACAAGTGTAATACGATAAAAATTAGAACGAAAAGTCCCGAATGTAAAACTAACAAATCACTAACATATTCTGCAAAATACTTCAATTAACGGGCGCTTAATGAGTACTCTCATGTGTGAATCCTCACTTATACATTTTTTTTTTTTTTTTTTACGGTTACGAGAGTTCATATCGGGGCGATCGACCTCGAGTGCACTCCCGTTGTAATAGACATAGACCCGATGTAATGAAACGGTTTGCGTTAAATGCAACGTTACGACTAAAGATCGATGTGCCAACTATGTATATATAGCGGCGCGATCGCGAGCGCTGTGCTCTACGTCAATGTAAATAAGTATATAACTGACGTATAAAGTGCTCTACCGGGGTTTTATCGCTTCGCGACGTGTAATCACAATCTGCGAGTTCCGTATAAGCCGGGGTGGGCAATTTGGAGGAATACGATTTCATCGAATTCGCCGTGAAACGCGCGTTCATCCTCGCGATTTGTTTTTTTCGAAATTATGGAGAATCGCATTTGCTTGCGCCGCTGTCATGTTATCGCGTAATAACACGAAATCCTTCTCGGCAGAAAGCCAAGTTTACGTCTTTATACTTTCTGTCGAATTACTTAAAAAGAGAACGACTATCGAGAAAAGGCTATATTCTATTCCGTTCTATTTCGAAACGAAGAGTTCAATAGCATCGCTACCTTTTCATATAGGTGGTTTTAGCTTGGTTTTGTTGCGCGACTATCCACGCCGTCGCTCAGTCACTTTAAATTAAATAATATATCACTGATATTTTTGTCCTACAAATTTTTTAAATAGTTATTTTCTAACAGTTAATAAAAAAGATATCTATTTATCAGGTATAAAAATCACGTTGAACGTGAGATCACAACGTAAAATTATGTCCGGGATTCTAACATTAAATTTTCGTAAAACGTGTTTCACTGAATTCTTAACGCGTGTAAGCCAAGCGTAAAAACTCGAAACCATATAACCGAGTTTTATTGGCAAGAGATTTTCCACTCGATGATGTTGACACGCGGCAACTCAAATATTTCACGTGGGTAATACACTCTTGTTGTATAAATTTTTTCGAGTGCACGCGCAATTTAAAAAAAATACGGGACTTACCCTTCAGATGTTCCGGAGTATCCGCCGCGCCGGCTCGCATGATGTCGCTCAGATAATGTTCCAAGGTCCTCATGTTGTCCAGCGGTGAGTTTCCATTAGCCGTCATACGATCCTGAAACATATCAATAAGATCCTGTTGTAATAATATACTCCAAACCATGTATATCTATCGCTTTTAAAACATAAAAAATGTAAAGCACGCATTTTTTCCATCTATCAGTTTTAATATCGAAACGTTTTTTTATCTATTTCATTTATTTCACATTTATTTCGAGAGAAGGGGAGGCTCCATTACGACAATTGTCTCGTGCAAAATAAAAAGTCGTCCGCTATATAATGTGCAAAAAGATTGCGTATAAAACACCATGAATTTTGGATTTTTCAATTTCCGCCGTGTGCAATTTACAGATAAAGCGCTTACTTTCTGGGTAGGAAAAAGCCTTCTAGTGGCGGCAGCTAACGTTTTCTGGATAAAATGCCGGTAAACCAGCGGTCTCGCGAAAGAAAGGACAAGTGAAGCGGAGAAGTTGAAAAACGATAAGTGAAGCAACGTTACCGAGGAAGAAGGAAGAATCCGTCGGGGGCACAGAAAGAAGGCGCGCCACTCGCGCGCGCGCGAACGGCAGGAAAGAAGTACAGGGGGTAAAAGACGCGAGAGAGAAAAGACTTGTAATAGACCACTTGTAACGAATCGAGGAGCCGTGCAGTTAAAGCCGGGGGATGTATTCAAAAGTTCCATCCCCGTCGACGCCGCCATCACACCCTTAATGCACGTCCGTTTCCGTTTCTTTATTTCGGCTATCGCACGCCTGAAACGCCGTGTTCCCGACGAAAGTTTGATAAAGGTCCTCTTTTACCTCGGACGTCACGCCACGGGAATTGTCAACTTCCTCATGAAAAAGGTTCGATAAAAAAAAAAAAAAAAAAAAAAAAGTTGGTCTCCAAAGATTAATAATCTCCGCGATCAGATTAGAGCGCGCCACGTCGTCTATCTATAAGTTGTGATCGATGTACGATATCAGGTGTACGAAGATCTAAGCGGAATATAATTTAATAAACTGTAATAGCATTTTAACGTGGCTCATATCAGTGTTCGTGACAGTAGTGTTTTATATAACCTTTTAAATAAATTTGTAAAAAATAATTATCGCAGTAGAGATGATAATGAAGACGAAATGATATTGAAATAAAATCCATAAAATAAAATGTACATAAAAACAAAAAGTTTTGCTATTATATGGCTAGCAAGAAGAAATTTAACTAACTTGCCTGCTGAATTTTTTGTTTCAACAAAATGGGCTTAGCAAAAGCTTTTTCTCGCTAGTCATATGTAATGTAATTAATCTTTGCTATCCCAGCAAAACTTTTTTCCGCGTGTATTGCGAACGGTTAAATTTATACCGGGATAGATTGGAAAGCGCTTGCTCTACGCTGGTTGACAAGTATTTATTAAGAATCATTCGATAAAAATACATTTTTCTTTCGCAGCGATTTCCTCGCACTGATTTCTTCTCACGCGTCTAGCAGCTCGTAAAGAAAGTAGACAAGGAGTTATAGGAGAAAGAAATGGGTGAGACACAATAACGGAAGAGAACCGAGAATCTTTGAAGGTGACCAATTGAGAAGAACGGCCGATGTAACGAAAAATAACGGGCGGTGGTACGGTGCAGGAAAAATGTCCGTTCGCACTAACAAATGCTTCCCCTCCTCGGAGTGTCTTCAAGTGAACGAGTTCTGGAAGTCGGACTGCGAGCTCTCCATTTCCGCCCCATAAGCTCTCGTTATATTTCTCGGTATAATCAGCAACTGCGCATATATCTCTAAAATTATCTAAACTTTTGATAACGCGAAAGAAGATTTAAAAAAAGTATGAGAATTATTTTTTCTAGTTTTTAAAACGGAGAGCCGTTTTTATAAAAGAGATTTGCTCAAAAGTATATAAATGGCTCGTATATAAATGTGAATAAATCTAATATTTTATACAGAATTAAAATAGAAGTAATATATAGATTTATTTTTGTTATATCGTTCAATGATTACATCACATTCTCGTAATCGATTATTTTATGCACGATACACTTATAAATCTTTCTCTCGCACTCCGTGCGATTTAATAATTCTCATACGCTCTGCATTCATTCCCGGACCAATATTGAAATTTACGCCGACACGCGCGAGTGCGGCCTTCGCCATCGTCCTAGAAGAAAACGGCCGTGACACTTATTTGGTCAACGCGCACGGAGGGGTGTGAGGGCGGAAGAGACGAATACCAAGGGTATATCGCACGAATGAAGCGGAGAGAAACGAAAGGGGTGGGCCCCCCGATGTCGAATCGTGCCCATCTTTCCACAGCCGGTGGAGGTGCAAAAGGTGGCCCCACCTTCTCCGCGAATGCGTTCCCTTCGCGCCGCCCGGAACCCTCTGGTCCTGGATTTCTTCCTTCCTCGTGCACGACCGCGCGGGCCCTCCGGACCCCCACCAAGGGTACCAATCCGCTTCCCTCTCCCGGGCCGTTTCGCGCGCTTGTACACGCACACGGGCGCACGCGCGCACCCACGCGCCCATGAGTACTGGGTTCACATATACAGATATACACACACACACACACACATATATACAGAAGGGAAACGGTTCTCGGCTCCGTTCTGTCTCTCTCTAGCTCGCGCCCCGCGCTGGAAAATCAATATAGGGAAACCAGGAAGCAGCGGCAGGGCGTCGACAGCAACCTCCGTGCAGGCTCCATCCCGGTACCACCCCTACTCGCCGTCCCGTTCTCTCGTTGTGTATCCCTTCTTCCCTCTACTCCATTAACCCTCTCGCTGATTCCCTCCTCTCTCTGTTTTTCTCTGTCTCTCTTTCTCTCTTTATTTCTCCCTCGCTCCTACTGATTCCGTTTCTTTTGCTCTATTTGTTTTTTACTTAGCATTATAGCGTCTATAGTATATTGTTCAGTGTGTTCGTACCGTAATTTCCATTTAGGTCGATCGTTAGGGGTTCTTACGAAGTCGCAATTGTCGATTGGTCGCTATTGATATCAAGCATCTGTCTTTTGGAAACGATCGGCGACGTCTTGACCGTGACTGCTACCTCCTCCTTCTCTTCTTCCTCCTCCTCCTCCTCCTACTACTACTATTACTACCACCTCGACAACCACCCCGCCGGTAGGAGGCCACTGCGCAAATTTTCCCCTCCCTGGCGGAGAATAGGTATGCGGGTCGGGACAGAGAAAGACAGAGAGAGAAATAGGAAGACTGGCGGGAAATTAGGTGATCCGGAAGGAGACGTGAAGAAAACACTGCAACGTTGTATGTACACGTCGAGAAATGCTGGGATTCTGTACCAACGGGTCGTATATCACGGAGATGTATCTTTCGGAAATACCCGCCGGGTGATTCGTTATCCCATTCCACGAGCATATACCCAATCTCCCGAACCAAATTCGCGAACACATATACGTGACAAATTTGAGCGGTGCTCGGATGCGAGCGAGAGATGCAACGAGATCCGTGACAATCTCTCTTCGATCGAAGACGCCAATGCAGTACGCACACGCCACGCGATTCTCTCCCTCTCGTCTGTGTCAGTTACGAGGATTCCATTCGACCCAGAACCCCACACGCTTCCATGGTTGAGAGGCGCGCGCGGCCGCGGTTGGCCCAGTTCCGAAGTTGGCGGCTCGTAAAAAGCAGCCGTACCTCCATCCCACGCGTGCAACCCCCTTGCTCTCTTGCGCGCGCGCGCGCGTGTGTGTGTGTATCTACAAACACGCCAACACACTATCGGTTCTCTCTGCTGACCCCGCGTTCGCGAATAACTCGTAGCCTGTCACGGGCATTCTGGCCTGGTCGAGGATTGAATTATGACGGCCGGAGCGGAGGCGCTGAATGTAATCCAGGAGTGGTCCGGGAACACGGGTGTAAACGCGTAAATTTTCTCGGGGATGACATCGCGTGTCCATCCGTTTTACGCAGTCTCCGCGAGCGAGGCTCCGTGACGTAATGCACGTATACGAACGTCGTTGCACGACGTTCTCGCGGTTACACTCACTCGGCGAAACACATAGTGAAAAAACGAAAAAAAAAAAAAAAAAAACAAAAACTGTCGCACGTGTCTT